>JAAOAK010000067.1:0-189998 GCA_013396175.1 Fusarium denticulatum | reverse complement strand
ATTTAGTTATATTTAAGACTAGGTTCTTAGTTAAATAAAGCTTTATTAAGCTATAAAGGTTTTAAATATAAAGGGGCGAGGCAGTACAACTCCGGTATGTACTCTATCTGACAACACTTCCTCTCTAAAACCCCTCACTTTTCAATCTCAATTTTCAATCTTACTCTGAAATCTACTTACCTCATATTCATACTGATTGCCACCATTTCACCTGAGCTCGGATGTACGGCAACTTAAAAGGATGAGATATCATGGATCCCTTCACTGCCATCGGCCTGGCGGGCAATATTCTGACCTTTGTTGATATTGGGCTCAGATTGGTAAGCCAAACAAAAGGAATCTACGACTCCAAGTCCAATAGCACCGCCGAAAATGACAGCCTCAGCGTCATGACGACGCGATTCACCACGACCATGAACGACATGCGAAGCAAAATACCAAGCGGAAATCTGAGCAAGGACGAGAAGGCTTTGGAAGAGCTCGTTACAGAATGTAGCGGAATCTCAGACGAGCTTCAGAACCTACTTGCAGAGCTCAAGGCCAAGAAGCCAAATTCAATACGGAGCAGTATGAAGGCAGCACTTCGCGACTGGAGCAAGAAGAAAGAGAAGGATGATCTTCAAAAGAGACTTGAAAGTTCTCGTCAGCAACTTGACTTATTGCTTTCTACGATGACAAGGTATGAAGCTTGACCAGGAAAACTGCCACCATGCTAGATCGTATCACTAAGCTTATGAATCTAGGTTTGAATCACTAGAGCGACTTAACCAGTTGGTAAAGTATGGTCAGTCCAATGAAGCCGAATTTACTTCTCTTCGCCGGAACATAGATGCCCTTCGCTCTGGGCTACAGGCCAAGATCCTCAGCCGCGAAGCCCTGGAACAAATTCGGAATGTGGTCAGTTTGTCAGACCGTGCGACTTTGAAGGTGCGGGAGAGTTGCATCCTTACTGCCTTGCGGTTCGAGTTGATGGATGAGAGATACGACGATGTGGCTGAGGCCCATGACAAGACGTTTGAGTGGATCTTCGCCTCATCCAATAGTGACAACAATAGTGACGACGATGATCACCTACTTCACAGCTCTAACATCACATCTTACAAACCAATGGAAGAGTCCGGGGCTCGTGACAACTTCGTCGACTGGATCAAACACGGCAACGGTATCTTCCATATCTCCGGAAAGCCAGGCTCAGGAAAGTCGACTTTGATGAAGTATCTGTGTCGACAGGAAGAAACCAAACAGTATCTTGATATCTGGGCTGCAGACAAGTCTCTTGTTTTTGGCAAATTCTTCTTCTGGAATCCCGGCACAACCCTACAGAAGAGTCTGAGGGGGTTAATTCGCGGCCTTCTCTATGCTATTCTTTCCAATGCTCCAGAACTCATCCCTCTTGCTTTTCCCAAGCATTGGGATGTCACGCTTAGTAAGGTAGCAGTCACGTTCGATTCCTCGGATGATATCATGCATGCCTTTACCGATCTGATTCGTCGCGACGAGGTGTATCGCAACCACAAGCTTGTCTTCTTCATTGATGGCTTAGACGAGTTTCAAGGAGACCACGCGGCACTAATAAATGAACTCCTGCGATGGACATCTACACGGCCGACAGGTGTGAAAATGTGCGTTTCGAGCCGTGAATGGCCCATCTTCCAAGAGGCTTTTAAAACATTCGCATGTTTCCGCTTACACGAGCTGACGCGGTCTGACGTGTCACGAATTGTGCGAGACAGACTGAAGAAGAACAACACCTACCAGAAACTAGCAGATTCTTATGAATTAGCACAATTTGAGTCCAATCTTGTGGATAGATCGGACGGCGTGTTTCTGTGGCTCAAGCTGATCTTGCAAGATATTGAAGACGGCCTCCTGAGCGGAGATAGGCTGTCACAGTTGCAGAACAAAGTCAACGCGCTTCCCACCGAGCTCAATGACCTGTTCCAACACCTTCTGAGCTCTATTCACCCGTGCGATCGAAAAGAAGCATATTTGATCTTGGCAGTCGCACTCGAGTGCCCTCCCGACTGGCCCATCTTCCGCATCTCCTTCCTGGAAGAGTACATCGAGAATCGTGATTTCGCTTTCAGTCAACGAATTAAGCAGCTCGAAGAAGACCAAATAATAGATCGCTTGGAGCGAACCCGGAAGAAGATCTACGGCAAATGCAAAGGGCTCCTCGAAATACAGCTGGTGACGTATCCCAGGCAGTCGCCGTCGATTGACCGTACCCTGAAAGAGTCTGTCAAATTCACGCACCGATCCATTATTGAATTTCTCGAAAGTGACCAGACTAAGCAAAAAGTTGCTGCTGAGTTAAAAGGCCTGGACATCTTAGATGCTATTTGTCAGACGTTCCTGGCGCATATCCAAGCAGTCATCATGGACAAGCATTATTATCAGGATCGTCATGGGGCATCGAACTTAGACGATCATTTGGCTTTCCCCTGGGGTGATCTAGTTCACGTGCTTCCCCCACCGAGCCTAGATTATGATTTCTGCACCCTTTTAGGAGCATATGCTGCAAAGAACGGCGCCACAGACTCATCGAGATTCACGGCATTTTTAGATAACGTAGTCGAGGTAGCCGAGGACCTGTTCTCCCACCCAGCGCAATTTCAGTTTGTCGATCTCAACTGGATAAGGAGTGTTTTGATTTACCACACGATACAAGCTAGCTTTGCGGTTAAGATGGGCCTCTTGACTGCTTCGTACGGCATTTCCGATTATGTTTTGCAGACACACTTAATTGGCCTCGACGGAGTACGAGAACATATGGCGCTGCCCATGCTGTTACAGGCGATATGTCAGGGTGCGCAATACGACAATACAGCAATTCATAGTATTTCTCGAGGGCTTACCCCGATCGCTAATGCCTATCTCGACCTCGGTTGCGATCCTAATGGACCTTCGGCAGTTGAGGGCATATCCTGTTGGCACTATATGCTCATGCGGTGTATTTTCGCGCATAGCCGGGGCCCTTATGTCCCAGTCATAGCCTCATTTCTTCTCCACGGAGCGAATCAAAGATTTTGGATGAAGTTTGATACAAGGCATCGATGTAAAGACGAAGACGATCCCCCAACTGTGAGCATTCCGGTCGAATTCGAGTGGGGTGAGAACAGGCAACGTCTTGATTACCTTGACGAGAATAGTGTGATGGCGGCAGAGTTGGACTGGCCGCTCAGAATGTTTCTAAGAAAAGGGCAAGTAGAACTTTCCTGCAAAGAACTCCTTGGTATGATGTTTTCACAGCAGAAGAGCGACTTTGAAGAAGCTGTTGACTACATTCTTCACTGGGATACAGAGATCCTTACAAATGATCAACTGCATGAATTAAAAGAGCGGCTTCAACCGGCTTTAGGTTCATGGATAAACTCGGGGGGTAGTGAGGTATATTTAGGTAGTAAAACTCCTGAATCTTTTAGTCTTAATCTTAAGACTGGTAAAAGAGAGGATCTTTACTTGGTAAATAATTGACGTAGGTAGTACATACACATATAGGAGCTTGATAGAATAACTCTATTATCAAAGCATAAGTAATACATATTAATGGTGAGTCAGATGGTGATCAGTCGATGAATGCAAATCGGGGGAGAATGGTAAAATCAAGAGACACATCATTTCCCTGGTAGCGAACGCCAAGACCAGGCTGGGGTAACGCGGCACAGCCCATCCAATAGGACACCAGAAAGACGGTGATACAACAGCTCAGCTTCTGCAATGTTACGGATACTCTCAAATCCGAACCAATAAATGACCAAGTCAACCAATATCACATGCAGTCCTCGTAAACTTTTATGGGGAAGTATTGAAAGAATTGAGATAAGCAAGAATGGGCGGCTATAGGAGGAGCCCAACCCCCAGCAAATCTCAGTTCAAGAGTTTTCCTCCTCACCAAACGTATTTTAGCCAACATTCCAGCTCTTTCTCTAAGTAGAACACTTGTATCTTCATTGTTGGCTCCACAATTCTAAGTTCGTTGTTATCAAGATGATCGACGCCAATCAGTCTGTCAAGGCTGCCGACAGCGGAGTCCACGATAAGGACGCAACAGTACCCAAGGATCCCGGTGATGAAGTACCGCGGCATTCTGATGGCAATGGCAGCCCTGCTCATGAGGGGGACGAAAGTGACGAGCCTCAACAGCCCCCACTACACAAGAAACTGCTGGAAATAGCAGAGGCTGAACAGCCAACTAAGGCCGCCACCTTGAAAGAATTTAAAGCCTTACTTGTTAAGAAGGCGTCTGAGATCAATGCGCTAGACAGGGATGGCAAAACAGTCCTCCACATTGCAATTGAGCAAGGTCTCACGACCGAAGCCCAATGCATTATAGATGGCAAAGCCGATATCGCTATAGCGGACAGCGAGGGGAAGCAACCTCTTTATCTGGCCTGTGAAGAGGGCCATACTGAGCTAGTCGAACTGCTACTTAGTAAAGGGGCAAGCATCAACGCAGCATCAAATCGTAACGAGACCCCACTCGCTGTGGCGTGTCAAAATGGCTATACCAAGATCGTCAATATTCTTCTTCATCACAAAGCCGATACTAAGACATCTGACGAACAAAATTGGACTCCACTCCACCTGGCTAGTCTTACAAACCACAAAGAGGCCGTGAAGCTTCTCCTTGAAGTGGATACGTCCAATATCAATTCGACTACGGCCTTTTCAGGTTGGACTCCGCTCGCTGTAGCTGCTTACTTTGGCCGCAAAGAAGTAGTTTCTCTCCTTCTTAAAAAGAACGCCGATGTCTATATCACAAACCGCCTGAAATGGACTCCGTTGATAGCGGCCACGACAGGGAATTACCCAGAGGTTGTCAGGTCGATCCTTGCCCATAAATCTAGTTGGGAAAAGCCCTATCTCGAGATGCGAGACGATGAGAACAACACTTCTCTTCATATAGCCATCAAGGAAGGATTTTATGAGATTGCGAATCAGTTGGTCGGTGATGGCGCAGACAGGGCCGCTACTGACAGTCAAGGAATGACTCCACTGCATCTTGCGAGCCTTCATAACCACTCCAAGATTGTTGCTCTTTTATTGTCTGAGACTTCGGCACCTGTTGTTGACGTCGATGCAAAAGCAGATGATGGCAGGACTTCCTTACATCTCGCAAGTCTACGTGGTAATGAGCTTATCGTTGAGGCACTTTTTCAGAAGAAGGCCTCTATAGATGCCAGAGACAAAACAGGAATGACTCCATTGCATCTTGCTAGTGGTGCAAGCGCAGAGGACAGATGTCGTTCAGACCGTGACCCAGTTTCACCTGGACCCAGCAGCGACAATGACCCAGAACGGGAGGAAGGGAATTCAGAAGCCAAGTCTGAGCAATATTTGCAGGTCGTTGAGTTCTTATTACGGAATGGGGCTGATGCAAGCATAAAAGCTTCCAACGGCCATACTGCTCTGCATTGTGCCGCGGAATCTGGTGACGAGGCGAGAATTGGTGCCATCCTAAAGGAAATGAAGGCAGATGAATTCTCTTGGAGAGACTGGAAGGACAGCCCAATTCACTCGGCCCTTGGTGGTGATGATCCGCTAACTGCCATGAAATTGTTGCTTGCTAAACAAGAAATGATGAAAGCACCTTTTTGGGAAAACGATGGAAGGTCCCAGGTCATCAAAGAGGTTTTCGAACATACCGAGCTCCGAGACATACTTCCTTCAGTAATTGGCGAGGTACCGAAAGAGAGACAGAAGCTTCCGAAAGGATCCGAAAGCTGGGACGTGATTCAATGGGCAGCGTACATGCGAATTCCAAGGGAATTGTCTGAACTGATTGATTTGGCTAGATCCGATGAAGAAGTGAATGAGAGGGTTCATGAAGCCCTATGGATGACTTGCGATTCAATAATTGCGGAGGGACTCGAATCCGAGGCATCTTGCGAAAGTCTTATTCAAGTATTTGTGACTCTCATCACGAACTCTACAAAAACTCCTCAGAACACAAAGGTAGTCAAAAAAGCAAGCGATCACGTGGAAAATCTTATTTCCCCTGCCGAAGCAGGTGATCAACAAGGGGGAAAGAAAGTCAATCAGAGGCAAGAGCAACTATCCACACCTAAGCGCCATCGAGGAAGCACCAGCGTAGTGATTGACCGCAATATAAGCTCCACAAAGGGCTTAAAGACTGAAATAAATAGAGCCACGAAGGTTCCTACTATCTTCAGTACATTGCAAGATATCCTTAAGGACCCCCCATTTGATCTAATATCTCGGACATATAAGGATAAGTCAAACTACAAGCTTCCAGTAACTGGATCTACCCACGAAGGTATAGTCGGGAAGGCTCAGGCCACAGTTGTGGGATTCTTCAAAGGAGAGACAGAGTCAGGCACGATTCGAAGGAACCGAACAGTAAAGAATATTGTTTACGGTCCAGGGCCTACCGAAGTGGTGAGGGAAGCTATCGGCAGTCTAAATGACATGGCAAAGAGATATATTATGCATTTTAACAGCAAGCTCTATGCTGAGGGGAACCTCAAACTCACTTGGGTTCATTTACCATCAACTAACGTGGGTATCAGTGAAATCCCGACTAAAATAACGTCGCTTACATGTAACAGATGACTTGGATGAATGTCCGTATCTTGGTCCCTCCCATTGTTGATCATCGGGAAAATTCCACTATGTAATATGCTCACAATCACCACAGGACCTCTTGACAAAAATTATGCATAACGAGCGTTATAAAACTCGAGAATACTCTGAAGTGAGATCTTTCTTTCGAGATAGTTGGGTCGTAGTCCCGGATAAAGAATCTCATTCGAGGATGATGAGACCTCAATCTGTGATTCGACCAGAGGAGGCCGGTAGAGGAGATTCAGGAACAGGACAGGAGAGCAAAAAGGATCCAACAAAAGCCGAGGCCGCAGTTCCAGAATCAACGGGAGGCGAGCAGAAACATCACGATGATTGGAACTCGGCGGAGAAGAAGTATCAATTTGTTCCAGCATCGGCTCTATATGTTAGTTCAACGTGCTTTATGGTTTTCTCAGACTAACCACTTCTCTAGATGCCTTATTTGGCATATTCATCTCACTGTGGAGTTGTAGGTGGGATAAAAGACACGAAGCTGAAAAAGGCACACGAAGCCTATGAGGAGCTGCTGGAAAGCTATAATGGAAAGAACGAACAACAGCATGGCTCGCCTACACTTGATGAATGGTACTATCAGTTCGCACAGGACGACAAGGAAGCAATAGATGACCAGAGAGAAAGGAATAAGAATCAGGTAGTGAGCAAGTATCTCAAGGAGAATGAAGATGGAAGCAGAGCCTCGAAGCTACATCAATGGACAGTCGTTCGTGTGAATCAACTTTGGATCTGGACCGTTGCGGATAGTAAGTGGCAGTACTCCTCAGAAAGGCGGCACTAACTCACACCTTCATAGATTGGATCATCACCTCTACATCTTCCCCACTTGATGACAGTCCCGATGCCCTGGTTGATGATATTCTCAATCTGTTGAGCAATCAAGCAGAATACGGCGGCAGTCGAGCCCAGCCTGTATCCGCTGCTGAGTTGGTCCCAGTCATTGTTGATCATTGTATCGGCTCTTATGATAGGAGGCCTAATTATGCCGGTCGCATATCTATTGGCCAGACCTTCTCTCACTACATCAACAGAATTGTACGTGTTCGTGTTCACACTCCAGGTCGGTAATTGACAGCTCAACAGGGCAGAGATGAAACAAATCTGTTCAATGATTTCCGAACAGGGTCCTCAGACGAACTTCAGAGAAAGAATGTCAACAGCGAATTGCGCACACATTCTCCAGTTGCTGAGAAACAGGTCGCCGAAGCGGCCATTGCCGATACTAAAACTGACACTGTAGAGACAAAACAGCCGTCCCTAAAGCCTCACGATCACGACTTTGGTGCAGCTATCCAGAGGGCAAAGAATCTCTGTTTCTATATCAAAGACGTCCGCGATGAACTTAGCATTCTCAAGTCAGTGGCCGGGTACCAACAAATTGTTCAGAATGGGCTTGGTGACAAGGCAGTGGATGAGTCACAGCTTTCCTCAACGTACGTTTTGAAGAACTTGAAGGAGCTTGATGATATCGCGGAGAGGATTCAGTCGGCGGTAAGATCAAACATCTTACCGGTTGGTATTCAGACGTGCTAAAATGAGTTACTACAAGATTAACACCACTCTTTCACTCCAACAAAGTGAAGAAGCTACGAGGCAAGGGAAAACTGTTATGACCTTCACCTTCGCAACTGTTCTATTTGTAAGTACTATCTAGAACATTGAGACATACGTTTCACGACGCTTACACTTTCCACTAGCTTCCGTTGTCGTTTCTTTCTTCCTTGTTTGCTCTGGATGTAAATACCTTCCAAGAAGCTCCTGCTTGGGTTTTCTATATCATATGTAAGACCTCATGATCATCAACTTGCACTCTGCTAACAATGGCATAGTCTTTGTTTCTATCGGGATCTCGGCCATCCTGGGTTTCAGCGTCTTCTACTGGGACAACATCACAAGTGCCAATAAAATGCTTTTTGACATTGTAAAGAGGCCATTCAAAGTTAATTCGAGCCCAGCTTCACTTCCATCGAAGTTTCCAGAAAAAGAGGGTACAGGGGGTATAGAAACAGGGAGACGCGACTCAGCAATCAGCATTCCATCGAAGAGCAAGGACGGTGAGCTAGGGATTATGAGTCGCTTCAGAGGAAACAGACGGAAGAATTATACCGACGACCTTGAGAATAGAGGTGCGAGGGGCTAAACACGTAGCTTGTTATATTGAGATGGCACTCAAGGGCATCAATTCTATTTCTTGATTCTCTCATCTGGCACTATCTCATGCTTAGAGGTATTTCTTGGCCTTTCTCAGGACACCGTTAAACAAGGCTTATCATTCTAAGCCCATGCTCAACCTCTCCTCCTGAATGTGCTGCTTTAAATGCTTGGCGATAGCTCTCAAGCTGCTCAGTAGGCAAACTTGCTCCAATGCTCTCCCATTTGGACACCTGGCCGACGATCCGACAGGTCCTGTCATCACATCTTCGTATAAGAAAAATAGTTGAAAGCCCTGGGAATACACAGGTAGCATCACCAACAGCTGCCACTGCATCGCTGTGAAGTAATTGCCCCGCTGTTCCATCTTGTAACACAAAATTACTACATCCAACCATACTCTGCTGAAATATGGGGTCTGTTACCATTCCGTATGCGCCCTGCAACTGCTCTTCTGTTCCGAATCTCGTTCCAAGTGATGAGAGTGGTTGGTCGTGAACCATGCAGACATAAGCCATCATGACTCGCTGCACGATGATCAGGTTTTGAGTTAATCTCTCTTCGGTGTAAATGTCCGAGAGATGGAACTTGAACCACTCGGTCATGATCTCCATGCGAGTGACTCTTCTTATAGCGGCGGCTACTTTGACTATAGCCTCGTCAAACTGCAGGAATTCTGCTGGGGATGCTAGACCAGTATCGGGATCAGGCGTAACGGGCTTGCAAACAGACACGCATTGACCAAGAATAATCGCCGGCATGCTTAGAGTCCTGCCATCCTCAGATACGTTAAAGCACTTCCCAGGACTGGGCGTCAAATTGGACCTTGCCGTCCAGCTATTCCGCAGATCTGGTGTCCATGACGGCACAGACGGGAGATTGCCAACAGTCCCTAAGTTCAACACCCGGATATCTTGGGTCTGTTGGAAAATGAATATTGTGAACTTGTAGCAGAGTTCCTCAAAAGATTGGGTGTAATCTGGTTGAAGGGCGGTAGGTAATGGGTCGCAATTCAAGAGACCAATGAGGGCATATAAGCGATCATGAGCCACCGTAGCTTCCAATTCAGTGGTCTCATTCAACAGCTTCACCATGTCAAGGGCGCATTGCTTTTCCTGGCTCACAGCGTCTTTTGCTTCTTCTCGAGTGATTTCACTTCTTGCCTGCAGAATAGTCTTGTACACTAGCTCGATAGCTTTGAACCTGACTGGGTTCTCTGCCATGAATGAGTAGAGTAGCTGCCCATCCTCAGATGGATTCAGCATCAAGACCCAAGTCTTGAAGAAGATCTCGTATCCCAGCTCATAAGCTCCACAAAGCAAGATCGGCTGCTTCTTAGCTAGAACAGCTTCTTGAAGAATCCAGATCCGTCGGAACCATGGCCGGTGGCCGATGGACCTCAAGGCTTTCCGGACAGCCTCAACCTCGACTGCGTCTGTCTCGTCAGAACGCCCAGAGCTCATGAATGCTTTGATTCGCTCATCTTCTGTGAGGTCTTGACTGACAGAATCTTCAGGCGAGTGGAAGTGCTTCAGCCTCTCGGCCAATCTGGAAACATGGCTTTCCTCATCACTATCAACCGGGCCCAACCACGCCAACACGCGCTCACATTGGCCGTAAATCTCTGACATGCGGGGAACTTGGATCGACTTTTCAACTTGATCATTCTGATTGATGCAAATGGCATCTACCCAGAGTAAGGCCATGGTATCATTGTTGTATCCGTTAAATACATGACGCCGATACTGATACAGAGCATTGTATAAGTTCCTTGTGATGCTGAATGGCTGATCATTGAGAAGGATAGTGGCGAGGTTTTCTCTGGCGCCCCAGACGTAAGACAAGGCCCAGAACCTTTGCGACGTGCGGGATTTAACGGTCTTGAGGGCGACACGTATTGAGTCTGCATCTCCAGGCTCGACGTGTAATAATCGTAGCTCGTCGGATTTGAGGGGCTGATATGGAAAGAGAGTAAAAGTGTGTACGTCCATCGTGACGTTTGTGAAGAGGGTTGGGTTTCTCTCCACCCTTTTTGCCCCGCGCTGCCAAGTCTCCACTGGCGTTTTGCCCCTGTAAGTCCATTCTCACTGATCAACAGGGGTAACCAGGATGATCAAGATAAGCGAAACGAAAGAGGCGCTGTGATAAACTTGGCCAGCTGGGAATCGGATTCAAGTCTTTTCACAATCATCTTATCACGGTGTGGCCAGATCATGGAATGACTGTCTGAAAAGGATGGATTGCCAGCGTCTCATTTCTCTAACTACCTCCCCTTCAAAATATTTCACCAACTGAGAAATCGAAAAAAAGAACAAGCTTTTCTCTCCGCCAATATGAAGATCACTTACGGTTTGAAGGAGTCCCTGCGTACATCTCTCCAGCATGTAAGTCAATTCCCCGATCTGTCTCAACGCTTCGACGTCTTGAGGGACGAACTGGAACGTTTAGCCGAGAGACTCGCTTCCTATGGTAGGAGGGCGCCGAGACAGACAAAACTCACTCATGACATATACGCACTGAGGACTAGGATTTTGGGACATTGCGGTGCTATGAGGAGTCTCGTCATCGAAATGAACAGTGCGTACAATGGAATCAACAGAAGTGGATATGTTTCTGTAGCACAGCCTATACTAGCCATGCGTGATGGGGAAATGCTTCATAGTCGCACACCGCAGCTGGAGGGTTGATGGCTGTTACAGGTTATAATGCGTACTGGCAACGGTTGAATGGCATGTGGGATGAAGCCAGGGGCTTTTCACAAGAGATTGACTATCTTGGAAACTGTTGCGCTTAAGTCTATGATAGTGAGTCGATATCCAACACTGGATTGGGGTCGATGATATAGGTCTCAGCCTAGCCTAATCAACCGCATGGGATAGCAGTACCTTAACTATCTTGAACATTCCGATCTTATAAATTTCCATCTGCAGTTTCCTCTGCATAGACGCTGGGTGCGTCTATGTCCGCAGTGATTCCAGTCGTCTGAATATTCGAGTCAATCGTGATGAGTGCCTGAACCGCAGACAAAGTATCCTGAAGCTCTTTCACAGCCTTGGCGATGCCCGCTTGAATCGCCGCCTGGTTTGCAATCAAGGATGTTCTGACAGATCCATCCGCAACAGCCATCAAAGTTGCAGCCTGACCCAGATTACTGCCTATCGCTGCAAAGGTTGACTGAATCTCCTGCAACGCCACGCCGACACTCCGCAGTTTGTCGCATATAACCTGGTTCTGCATCCAGAGTAGGTTTACTGCACCGATAAGAGTAAAGGTTGTCTTAACGGCGTCAGTGCTCTTATGCGCGATGTGTCCTTGGTACTCAGCCCATGCCATTCCTACATTCCTCTGCTCCGTAAGGATGGCGTTTGATCCAGAGATCCATCCAGCGACAGGTATCCAGATATAAGAGACCGCAGTGCTGGCCTCCATTAGTTCTCGGTCCTTGCGAGTAGACATTAGTTTGTGAAAGCACATTTGTCGCATCTGATAGTAAAGACTTACCCAATTTTCCTTCGATGTCTGAGCTACTCCAAACTTGTCATTGAGAACCTTTTGTAACATCGCAAGTTTGAAATCCAAAGCAGCGATGTAATGGCCTTGAGAATTAAAACCAAACTTGTTCACGACAGCATCAACCTCTGTTGTCGTGGCCTGAATCTTGCTTGCTTGCTTTGCTGAATCAGCGTCGATCATCTCTGTCGCACAGGGTTACTCACAGAGGCTATACTAGTCGCCAAGCCCTGAATGGTGCTAGCTCTCTGGTTTGCATCCTGACTGAGATCCGAGAGCAGGGAACTGGCGTTCTGAGCAAGACCTTTGAATTCCGAGTTGTTCTCGGAGCCAGGCTCGGAGTATGTCTGGCTGGTCAGCACACCTAAGATGCCCTGCAGACTACCTTCCCCCGCGCCAGTGAGCTGGTCGATAAGATTCTGACAGAGCAATTTCGTTACATCGAAAACAGTCCCTGCAAGTCTGTTAGCGCCCGCCATGGTAGTATTCTTCCCAGTCTCCCCGTCCAGACTTACAGAAACTAGATATTCCGTATTGATTGAAGTCATTGCAGGCATTCCAAAAGTCCAGCACAGCAGTTTCTGTCTCCTTCCATGGTATGTAAGCAGATGCATTCAGTCATTCGCGTTTCATACGGACCTGGTACAACAGAGGATCAAAAAGGTTCAATGACTGCAGAGATGCTTTTGGATACAGACTCTCGAACGATGGCGCATCCGCGGGGAAGGTCAGGCTGGCTACGAGGGAGACCCTCAGATCTAGCAACGCGGTATTAGTTGAACAACTCCTGTCGGGAAAACAGCACGTACCAAGATAGCCGTAAGATTGGAGAATGAAGCGAGACCCATGTTTGCCAGTGAAGCTTCCGTCTTCATCCATCACGAGCAGTGATCTAGTTAGATTGCTTGTTGAATTATTCAATGCATTGATCAGAGCTTGCCCAACGTCGGTAGGACTCGTAGAAGCTGTGGTGGTAGACATAGTGCAACGGCAATGTAAAGAACAGTTTCTAAAAGAAGCACATTATTTGGGAGAACGTGGCTCGTTGATAGCTTTAAAAGCTATACCAAGTTGTGACCGACATGCCTTTGATGAAACAATTCGCGGTCTAGAACAAGCCACTTTGCACATTGTGGCTGGGCTACCGAGATCCAGAACCCATTTCGACAAGCCATAAACGCCCATTTAGATAGTTTTGCAATAGTGCCATTTCGGAAGATCGGTCAGAAGAGCAGCTAGTTATCGTCGCACTCTTCTCAAGCTCTATGTGGCCAAACTTCGCCCTCAATACACCAATCCACATTAAAACTGAGCACCAAAGGCACTGCAACCACCAAACTGGAATGTGATTACATGATTGGCATGCGTCGTTGAGAATATCCGGTGGCTTCGCCAAAATCATAGCCCTCCTCCGCGCAAGCGCAGCGCAATCAATTCCGCCCTCACACCCCCTTCCAGTGCCGAAATCCGATTATCGACGCGGTACGGGCCGTATTACGGTGTAAAGACCGCTCGCTACTGGGGAAAAGAAACTGCCGATGGGGGATGGATGATCACCCTTGGCGTAGCCAAAACGGTTAGACTACTGGTCAGCTGCAGTGCTGCGGCACAATCACAATATTATCCCCGTGATGATCTGACGTCGATAAACTCTTGGGTTGAAGTTTATCATACATTTGAGACGGCTCGGAGTTTTCCCCAGTGTCGATAAAGTTCGTCTCGAAGGAAAGCTCGGTGCTAATGATGCAGAAGGCTGGGACTTGTAGTATAAGCTTATCGCCGAGTGTAATTTTGTCTCACTACTAATGCCTTCTCCCCTCGGTTTTCGATAGCCGACACTCTCCACTCTCCTCTTGTTTCACAGCATTTCTTTTCGTCATCGCATGACTCGTCCTTAGCTCTCTTAATGCATTCCGCTCTCCATCCGCGGAGTTTCCATGGACCGTCCATGCGCCTCAATGCTTGGCTGTCGTTGCAACGGTGAGTTACAATGCTCCGTGAGGCGTAGCCCAACGAAACCCCATCTAAAAAGGCAATGCTTGGCGAAAATCTCGGTTATAATCGTATACACCTATTATCCTATTGGCTTATGCACTCGTGGCTGGGTCACTGCAGTGTTGCATTGCAACGGGGATATTCACGGGGTTGAGCCCTTTCAAGCCGATATGATGTGTTATTTCGTTTATGCATTGTCGATGTGGTGGTATTCTGCGGACTCGGGCTCTCGGGGTATCAGAAATTCGAGAGACACTGCCTAGGGTGACAGAAACGCCGATCCAGAAACCCAGGCAATTATATACGCGACTTGTGCCATTCGTTTTTGACATGCTTGACTGAGGCGCTGTTATTGTCGTACCCCCGTCGGGACTCGCGTTTACGAGCGCCGGTGAAATGGAAATTGAAGCCCAGTACAGAAGAGGAGCATTCTTTGTCGATCCCTCTTTTGATATATGCCTCGTGGATGGTATAAGTATAGCATCAATGCCGTGAAGGATTCAAATCCATCATGTCACCATCGGCAGTTCCCCAAGATGTCAACATACATCGATACGATCCTCCAAAACCCGCAATATGCGGTTCTTTCCGCGATTTCTCTCATCACAATCTTAGTCGTCAACTTTTCCTTCCTCACTCAAGATGAGAAATACCCATTTCTCATCCCCAAGAAACCTTTAGAACTGACCGACAGGCGAGTTGTCAAGGACTTCCTCGCCAACAGCAAGAGTCTCCTTGCAAACTCGCGAACAGTCTATAAGGATCAGCCATACAGGGCTTACACCGAGCTAGGCAAGCTCCTGGTTATTCCTCCTTCGTGGGTCGAGGCCTTGAAAAGTAACCGACAGCTCGACTTTCTCCTACCCACTAAAGATGTAAGGGTCCGTACTGATAGCGATGGCTCGGTGCTGATTCTGATAAGGACGCTCATCAATATATCCCCGGGTTCGACCCCTTTGGATTCGATCCTAAAATGCCGACTGTCATCAATAAATATATCACAAAGGCCTTGAGTGAGTCTCTCCAGCTCAGTTATCCCAAACTAGTTACTGATGATCATTCTTCAGCCAGGGTAACTGGTCCTGTCTCTGAGGAATCAGCTTTAGCAATCCGCGACTGTCTCACTGACTCAAAGGGTACCTCACCATACTTCCGCCTAGGAAGACAAATAACTAACACCTCTCAGAATGGCACGGTGTCAAACCCCAGGAAGACCTCATCCGCATCGTCTCCCGCGTATCCTCCCGAATCTTCATGGGCGAAGAGCTCTGCCGCGATGAGGAGTGGAACAGAGTCTCAAGCGAATACACCCTCATGAGTTTCGGCTACAGCCACACTCTGCGTACATATCCCCGATGGCTTCGACCATACATCCACTGGTTGCTCCCTCAGTGTCGGGCTATCCGCGCAAAGCTGAACGAGGCACGAGAGTGCCTGAAGCCTCATATCGATCGCCGAAACGCTATCAAGCAGAAGGCACTGGCTGAGGGAAAACCGTGTCCTTTTGATGACTCTCTTGAATGGTTTGAGAAGGAGTATGAGAAGCATGATCCGGCGAAAGAGCAGATTGCTGTTTCGATCGTTGCGTACCATACTACTTCTGACTTACTTGCTGAGACGCTTCTTAACCTTTGTCAATATCCTGAGCTGTTTCAGGAGCTGAGGGAGGAGATTATCACGGTGTTGACTGCTGAGGGGGGCTTGACTAAGGGGGCGATGTACAACCTGAAGTTGATGGACAGTGTGGTCAAGGAGTCCCAAAGACTACGACCAATTCTACTCGGTGAGTTAAAGTTCTAGTACTCGTTACCATCAAAACCACTAACATTCATGTTAAGGTGCATTCAGGAGAACAGCCATGGCAGATATCACCCTCCCTAACGGCGACATCCTCAAGAAGGGCGAAAAGATCATTGGAAACATGTCGCACATGTGGGATTCCGATACTTACGACAACGCACTCCAATTCGACCCCTATCGCTTTGTCAAGATGCGTCAGGCAGGCGATGACAAGAAAGCTCATCTTGTCAGCACCAGCGCTGATCATCTCGGTTTCGGACACGGTTTCCACGCATGTCCCGGACGCTTCTTCGCTGCCAATGAGATCAAGATTCTCTTGTGCCATATGTTACTCAAGTACGACTGGAAGTTACCAGAGGGCTTCAAGCCGCGTCCATATCACTCGGGCTTCAAGCTCCTTGGCGATTATTCGTCGAATCTCCTGGTCCGACGTCGCACTGAAGAATTGGATATTGATTCCCTTTCAAGCTCATAGAGCCACGAATATTCGTGTCGTGCATCGATTGAGAACGTGGAGGGCGCGTGATATAAGCATCAGTTGTCAGGTCTATCAACTTGAGAGAGTTACGAGTTGAGGACAGAACGGAGTTCAGCTGTACAGTATACTAGGTTCCATCTAAATTGCCAAGAGCTTTATTTCTACTTTCAGCGCCCTTTAAAATGTCACTCATCAACTGACCCGATTGTCCCGTTTTATTATCGTAAATATGCGAGCGAAATACGAGGCACCAATCAGAACTGCCGAAAATCTCCATAACTAAATGAGTACGCGGATAAAACCCTCTACCATCCTCGAGTCTTTTACTCAAAGTCAATTATAAGCATTGTAGCCGTCGTCTAACGGGTTACCGGGGTGTTTGAGTATACCGAGATCAAGATTTTCGGGTTGTGATACAAAACCGTTTTCGGCAGTTGATCTTGCGACCCGATCCTCTGGAACGTTAGTGCAGATATAAGTCAGGGTTCCGTCCAGTTTTTAATACGATAACTATTGTTGTGAACAGTTCGAGATTATTCATTGCGAGACATAATACGAAAACCTTTATCGCACTCTTCTATTCCAGATCATCATGAACATCGACTACTATGGACGCATCGCGGAGAGTCTCCAATTCGACAACATTCCTGTCATGATCGCGACAAACGCGTGCTTCATAATCGGCTTCTTACAATACACATACGCCATACGACTCCTCATCCGCGAAGGTCAAGGTCCCATGCCATTCTGGATGCAAACCTTTTACGTCGCGCACGAATTAACATTCGTTTACCTCTTCGCCGAAGCGGCGCCCCGCTATGATTATCACTGGTTCTTCCTCTCAACCTCATTCTCACTAGCAGTTTGGGCAGGTCTCGAGATATTCTGCATGTGGTATACCATACAAAGCCCCAAAGACCGCATCGCCACTTTTTCACCTCTCTTTGGAAAACAGCCGACTACTTCATCGATCTTGACGTACACTTTCTTTCTGCAGCTAGCTATGTTTGCAGTGGTCTGGATATTGATTGAGTTTCTCGGCGCCGGTAGTTTCATGCTCACAGGAGCGCTCACTAATGTCCTTTTGATCATCGGGCCGACACACGAGTATCTATCTCGTGGATCACGAAATGGTCTGTCGATTGGGTTCTGTCTTACTAACGTGGCCTGCGTCATCTGGACATTCGCCCCGTTCAGCTTGGGAGCTGTCGTCCTGCCTGAGATTTTTGATCAGCGGATCATGTATGTTGCGGGACTTATCTTGTTTGGATACTCTGTGTGGTTGACGACTGTTGTTGCGTCTTATTCTCCTAAAACAGCTACCAAGGGACAGCCGGCGCCGATTTGGTAGGGGTTGTACAGATTTGGCACCATGTCCAGCACGGAAGTCATTGACATGATTTCAACGCCTTAAGTAGAATGAAACTGCCGTTAAGAGACCACTGTGTAATCCTTTCTTGTCGGCGTAACTGACTCGAGCTCTCGGTAGTCAGAACTACAAGACAGTAATACATTACCTTTTAAACGTGGGATCAAGCCAACTAATCCAACAAAGGAAGCGCGTCGATCTACATTTGAGAAGTCTGACTGACTCTCCCTTTCGCGGTGTAGCTTTTCACCCCATCGGGTTGTTCCACCGGTAGCCCACCGGGCATCCCACCGTACAATTTTGTCAACCTTAAAACTTTAGAGTTGTTTTACAGTATAAGCCGATACCAGAAACTATTCTAAAATAGGCAGGTTTGCTGTCTCCGTGACGCATTTATCCCGCGGAAAGAGCACACTAAGATTTAATGGCCGAGCATCCCCATACTTTTATGGAAAGATCTCCGGTGATCACTGCAGGAACTCGAAGGTTCTCTTGATCACTGGTGCGCCTACCTGTGTGGGGTATCGCTGTGTAAATTACAGGATACGAGGGCCGATCGGTATGTCAAAGCACTGCCAGGGTACAAGCATGACTTGATCACAATTGTGACAGGAAAGACTATATATAGGAAGATTGAGAATCTCGGTGGAAGCAATATAATTACCAACCAGTTCAAGCTCATCAATCTGGAACATTCATTCATCTGACTATCAACACTAATTATGAAGACCCTAATTGGTACCTCGGCTTTGATGCCACTTTTCGCTCTTTTGACTTGTGCCCAAAACACAAACATTCTGGAGCAGCATTTTGGCAATGACACGGACTGGTATCGTGACAGAGTTCCCATCTTTGAATGCAGCGACAAATCCATCACCGATGTCTACTACTACCGCTGGAAGATCTTCCGTACCCACCAGCGCAATGTGGGCTCAAATGGGTTTATCTCGACTGAATTCCTCGACAACGTCAGCTGGCAGAACAAAGATTGGGCATCCCTCAACGATGCCTCCATCTTCCATCTGAATGAGGGTCGATGGTGTCGTGATCCGCGCTATAAGCAGGATTATGCAAAGTTCATGTACAGCAAAAACAGCAATCCTCGGCAGTATACCGAGGCTATGGCGGCAGGTGTCTGGAACAACTATCTTGTTGATGGCGATCCTGAGTTATCCTTGTCACTTTTGCAGAGTATGCAAGACAACTACGAAGCTTGGATCAAAGAACGCTTCGACGAATCCAAGGGTCTCTTCTGGATTGCTCCCCTGCAGGATGCTACTGAATACACTATTGGTAGCATCGATGCATCTGGAGGCAGGGATGGTTTTACAGGTGGAGAGACCTTTAGGCCAACTTTCAACAGCTACCAGATCGCCAATGCTCGAGCGATCGCCAACATCGCCAAGATCAAAGGGGATCAGGCAGTTGTCGATAAATACAATGATCGCGCCGCTGCGCTCAAGAAACGTATGCAGGATGATCTTTGGAACTCAACTCTCAACCATTTCATCGATCGCTACTACGTTGACAACGAGTTTGTCAAGTATTGGGCGCCCATTCGCGGAAGAGAGCTGGCTGGTATGGTCCCATGGACCCACGATGTACCGGATGATAGCGAGGAGTATTCCAAGGCATTGGAACATATCATGGACCCAGAACGTCTCGCAGGACCTTTTGGCCTGCGTACGGTAGAACCCTCGTATGAGCATTACATGCAAGTCTGGCGCTACGAAGGTGATCACGTGGAGTGTCATTGGAATGGTCCAAGTTGGCCTTACCAAACTACGCAGGTTCTTACGGCTTTAGGTAATGTCCTGGATCATTATCCCACCTCAGCTAAAGCGGTTAGCGTCAAGAACTACATCAGTCTTTTGAAGCAGTACGCAACTCAGCATTACAATAAGGATTATGGTACCCTCGATCTCGAGGAGAACTACGATCCAGATACTGGCTATCCTATCGTTGGACTAGGCCGCTCGCACCACTACTTCCATTCTGGATATATCGACTTGATCTTGTCGGGTTTTGTCGGAATCCGGCCTCGTCAGGATGACGTGCTTGAAGTCCATCCTCTTGTCGATACAGAAGAAATCTCATACTTCCGTGCTGAGAATGTTCTTTATCACGGCCGCAATGTTACTGTTCAATGGGACAAGATGGGCAACAAGTATGGCGAGGCTGGCCTGAAAATACAGGTTGATGGACAAGATGTAGGCTCATCAGACAAACTCGAACGCCTCGAGATCAAACTTGAGCGTGAGATAGTTCCTGTTTACAGACCCATCGCCAAATCCATCCAGCTTCAAGCAGACTCGTCTTCTCCGAAAGTCAGCTCTTCCATCCCAAACGCCGATCAACAGCGTGTACATGATGTTTTCGACGGACGTATCTGGTTTTGGCCTGAAGCAACTATCGTCAACGGCTTTGATACACCGGAGGGAAATACCGATGAGCAATGGGTTAGCATCGACTTTGGATCAGATCAACAAGCAAAGCGGGCAGAAATCGCTTTTTATGAGAACGTTGAACAGGGCTTTAATGTTCCTGCTAGCTATCGTGTTCAGATTAATGACGATGGTTGGAAAGATGTCAGTGGAGCTGACTATGGAAAGCCAGTTGCTAATGGTATCACTAAGGCGTCTTGGTCGGCTGTCTCAGCGGGGACCTGGAGGATTGCTGTAAAGCCGCAAGAAGGTTCTCGTACACGCCTGGTGGAGTTTTCTTTGTTCGAGTAGGCTAGGTCACAGAAGTGTGGAGATGGTCTAGGTTGTACCAGTAAACAACTGAATATTATGCGGTGATGTAGGACGATCATAAATATCTCATCTCAAGCAATAATAATATCTGAACCCTCACTATTGATGGCCATATCATTTCCTTGCCTCCTTCCAGTCTATCCGTCTGGCTCATGTAGTGTAGGCTACTTTTTCCTATCATCTTGCCCTGATTGGCACAGAGGAGCTTGGGCCTTATATCAGCCAGCTCCGCCGAGTCCTTGACGAGGAGCAGATAGAAGGTATGTCGCTCAGTGCACGAAATGCTGCAAGCACTGAGGATAGAGAATCGTTCTGTTCGTTGTGGGATGAGGTTTATACTCATGTGCTGTTGAGAAATGATGCTGTTGAACTTACGAGGCGGAGTGTTGGATTGCGGATGGGCCGTAGGTATAGAGATGTAATTATTCGATGCTTGACTTCGGATTTGAGTGTACCGGAGGAATCTAGCGAGTTTAAGTGGCTGATAGTTAAAGAATTAGAGAAGTGTCAGGCTTAGATAGATAGATACAGTACGGAGTACTGTAATAATATTTTCGATAACCAAAGCTGTGTTTTACTTTTGCGGTACTGACTAGCCTATCCTCTATAAAGTCACTCTTCTCCAGTAGCATAAATCCCATCTCTAATAAGCTGACTCAACTTCTTGTTCGTCTTAATATACCGTGCCAGATCACGTCTCTTCTCAACCAGCAAATCCATCACAATCCTTCCAAACACCAACTTTCCAGAGAAGTTGAGATGAGTGCGATCTCCCTCAATCTCGTTATACTTGTCGGCATTCTCTTGTCTAATAGCGTTGACATACTTGGTGCTCGCGGTATTAAGATCAAGGTACTTGACGCCAGCTTTGTTTGCAACAGCGATTGCTGCATCGCGCTCGTTGCTGAGATTCTCAACGACCTTTCCGTCCTTGAAAGTACGACGGGTAAGAGACGTAACGATAATCTGCCAAAATCAGTCACTGCAGCAGTATTACAAGGTCAAACTTACCGCTGTGCCTCCAGCCTCTTTAACCTCGCCAATCATAACAGCAAGGTTATCCGAGTACTGCTCTAGCGTAAGAGTCTTCTGATCATTATGCCCAAACTGAATTGTGACAATAGCTTCGTGATCTTTCTTATGACTCTTTACGTTGTCGAGAGCAGTATCCCATAAGCCCTGAGATCGGAAAGATACAGTTGTTGCACCGTTCTTGGCGATGTTGATACCGCCTGCGGGCTTCTTGGTGCTGTTCAGAAGCGCATCGCCCCAGCCGCCGCCGGTGGCAACGGTAGAGTCACCTGTCAAGATGAAGAAGGGAGATTTCTTGGCCTCAACGCCTCCGAAGAGAGTTAGGACACTAGCGGCAAGGGGAAGGAACTTCATAATGAGAAGGATGAGCACAGAACTGAGGAACTCGACCGATGGAATGAACAGATCTGTCCCCTCAGTGAACTATATACCTTCATATCCGGCAAGTTCATCCAATCATTCAATTCCTTGCAGGCATTTCAACAGCTCAAATAATTCCGCCAATAATCGTGTCCTACAAAAGTTTGGGGGCACGACAAGGCACCCCGGGTTTCCAAAGCTTAATGCGCCAACTCCATGCCGAGCCGTTGGGGTTAGTGCGGATCTCCACGCTCCGTTTTACTAGGGTAGCCGATTGGTACAGTTTACGTATCGGCAGTGCTGCTCGGGTCCCAATACCCCGAGGTCCTTCAAATCAGTGCATGATATTTACGTTCCAGGTCTAATCGACAACATGATGAGCTTTTGGCCAGAATTTCTTGGTTCATTGGTTCTTTTATTCTTGACTGGTTACATTCAGCCATTACCAGCCCTAATCTCCATTTTCTTTTCACTTTTCTCCCTTCCTTAAACATTCAGCTCAGCAGCCTTGGCCTTCTGGATCGAATCCTGGTAAGGCGCAAGCTTCTTCTCCAACTTACCACCCGGTCCACAGAACTTATCGACCAACTGCGCACTGCGACCAATGTACAGCTCCGGCTTCATCATGCCATCGAGATCAGCCCAGATAGGCTTGAAGAACTCTGTCTTCTTGATCCGCTCAACGAGATCGTTGGACTTTCCGAGGCTCTGGACCTGGTGGGATGCTTCGAAGGAGAGAACGCGGATTTGCTCATGAGCCCTAGGTTGGTCAGTATTTGATGGCGAGGTTGAGGTTGAGGTTGCGCTTACTCTTGTCGGGAAACACCCATCGCGACGAGGCGCATGATGATGTTCTCGGTGATCATGAAGGGGAGCTCGGCCATGATGTTGGAGTGGATCTTGAGGGGGAAGACGACGAGACCCTCTGTCACGTTCTGGAGGGTGATGGCGACGGCGTCGGCGAGGAGGAACATCTCGGGGATGTCGATTCGTCGCTGAATCTGTTAGAGACGTTTTAGGAACGAAACAAGGGTACTCACGCAGGCGGAATCGTCAAGGGATCGCTCCATCCACTGAGCGGAGTGGGTGCTCTGGTAAGTAGCGGCCTTGGACTGGAGGACTCGGGCGAGACTGGCAATTCGCTCCGATCGCATGGGGTTCTGCTTGTAGGCCTAACAAAGCATTAGCATGTCGCGATGTTCAGTTCAATTTCTGCGGAGTATGACTCACCATGGCGCTGCTTCCGATTTGACCCTTCTCTCGGGGCTCGCCAACCTCCTTCATGAAGGCGAGATGGCGCAGATCCGAGGCGATCTTGGTGACGGTGGTGCCGAGGCCAGTGACGGCGTTGGCAATGAGACAATCGACCTTTCGGGTGCTACATAAGGGTTAGTATCAGCAAAAGGAGCCAGTCGCATCGCCTACTCACTATGTCTGTGTTGAGATCTGAAAGATGTTAGACATGTACTTCGCAAAGAGTGTCATACACTTACGTCGTAGCACTCCTCAAAGCCAGCCTTTTGGCAAAGCAGCTCATTGAGCTTATCACACTTGTCATGATCACCACCAAAACTAAAACCATCAGCAACTCATCCCAACACCACCAAACGACAAACTCACATCTCGAGGAAACTGGCCTGAGTACCAGTAGTGCCCTGCGCACCACGGAACTTGAGCTCAGCGCGCACACGCTCAAACTCATTGAGATCCATCAAAAGATCCTGCGCCCAACCCGCAGCTGCATCCTGTCAATACACAGTAACCCCACCAAGTATGAATAACTCACCTCGCTTGCCGACGGTGCTGATCTGAGCTGGCTGGAGATGTGTGAATGAAAGAGTAGGCTCGTTCTTCCACTCGAGGGCGAACTTCTGTAGGTTGTACAGGACCTTGGCGAGCTTGGGGATGAGAAGATCGAGAGCGTCGCGCATGAGGATGAGCTCTGTGTTGTCGGTGACGTAGCAGCTCGTCGCGCCGTAGTGGATGATACCAGCTGCAGCAGGGGCGGCTTGGCCAAAAGCATGGACGTGCTGTATCTCAATCAGCCTTGTAAAAGTTGTCGCTGTACCATGGTTCTTACAGCCATGACATCCTGGTACGCTAGTCAGCTCGCTTATCCCCAACACTTGATCAGTGCACTCACATGACGACGAATCTTCTCCTCATGACGCGCAACCTCAAAGTCATCGTCGGTAACAGTGAGATGCGTCCTCATCTGCTCGAGCGCCTCGTCGGTGATGGTGGTGATGCCGAGCTCCTTCTCGCTCTCGGCGAGGTAGAGCCATAGCTTGCGCCAGGTGGAGTGGCGGGAGCGCTGGCTGAAGAGGTGGGACAGCTCCTGGCTGCAGTAGCGGCCCGTGAGGGTTGTCTGGTAGGTATCGAAGGCGGCCATTTCGGATATCGATTGATGGTTTGATATTGTGAGTAAGGCTGAGGGCGGGGAGGTCTTTTTGACGTGAGCGTGCGCGGAGAAAGAAAATTTTAGCCTTTGGCCCGGATAATTCTCTAGCCGTTTGTTGTTGTGCACTTGCAACGCTGTGAGTGCCAGTGGTTAGAAATTGTGTTTTATGATTGGTCAGACTTGCGTGTCAGTGGGGCATCTTCCTCTAAACCGCTCATCAGCGCATCAGTCCATCTGTGCATGGCAGTGCACAACAAGGACAGCTGAGTAAATCAGTTCATTCTCACCTGATCTGTTAACATTGATGATGTTCCTATCCTCTGCTTTCTTCAATCGAGCAGCAAAGATGAGGAATCGCTTGCAGATCAGTACGCTGGAGACTGGGTTTGACTTTGGCAGATCCCCCACTACAAATCTCGTCATTCAATGGCAGATCTCATCGAATCAACCCATACTGGAGGATTCATTCTGTGACTTCTCTGCAATGCCCACCCGAGTTCAAGGCTCAATGTTCGATTCACAATGCTAAAGGCCTGTTTTTGCATCGTCGTTGTCGTTGTCGACTCTTCGCCCAATGACGCTAGCGCAGGCCTATGATTGACAGCATGGATCTTATCTAGAGGTCATGGTTTTGACAGCAGCTCTTGAATGAAAACATGAGCAACACGGACCTGGACACATAATTCTAAGTTGCGCATAGCTTGACTTCCGAAAGCTTCACAAGACAGAGGGCTACTACCCAAGATAGATCAATTTGGCAGGCTCCATGAGAGGAGGAAGCCGGCGAGTTTCTTGACGATACAGTAGAACGACTGTAGTCACCTCTACTTTATAATTTAATTTAGACTTGTGTGCGAGAGGTTCTGGGTTGTGGCACCACCTGTCAGGTCATAGGAGAGTTGAGTAGGAGCTTGTTCAAATACGAAAATTCGTGAACTGTAAGACGGCCAGATGGACTCCATTTGCAAGGCTGACGCGCGAAATTTCCCGGTTTGATGATTTATTATAATTATCTTCCTGCATGTTGTATTGAGTATTAGATATGTGAAGTGTTTATTTAAAGAGAACCTCTGTAATTAAATTTAGCTGATGTAGGGTATGGGCTAATGAGCATGGACAAAAGTGTTGATCCGATAAGATAGACTGATAAGATAAAGTTTCTGTGCGCCACGTCACAAGCAAACCACTCAACGCGTGTCACGGCACAGGGACCCATGTCACCCCATGTCACCAGATCTGAGTCTGATCATCCCATCTCGGCAATGACGTAAACGAGATAAAGCATTAACGTTCATCTGATCTTCAAATGACCCAAACCTCTCCGATCCCCATAAAACCCGTCCCTAGCGCCACGGAATCACCGGCGCACATACAAAAATAGCATCACGCTTACCAAGAACCGGTCTAGAACGCCTCGCCAACATGGATACGAACAAAAAAACCAAGTCCACCCCTGCAAGGAAAAGGGGTCCGTCCAATTTAAATAAACACACACTCTTCCCCAAACATTTTTTTTTCCTTATCCATCTCTTGGCTCGTCACTCGCTTATTCATCACTTTCGTTATACTTTAATTTTTCTCTTCAAGATGAAGCTTTTTGGATCTATTGGCGCCGTCGCGGCGGCTTTGATGCTACTTCCTGGCCAGGCTTTGGCTGGGCAGTACAAGGGCTTTAGTATGGGTGCCAACAGGGCTGATGGCGCTTGCAAGTACACTGCGGATTGGAAGAAGGATTTCCAGACTATTAAGGGCTGGAACAAGGGTTTCAACGCTGTGCGCCTCTACTCTGCCGATGACTGTAACAGTGAGTTCACCCCTGCACACGATAAGATCGACACATACTGATGAATCTCAGCACTGGTCAAGGCTGTCCCCGCCGCCAAGCAGACCGGCATGAAGATCCTTGTCGGCGTCTGGGCCACCGATGACGCTCACTTTGGCCGCGACAAGGCCGCTCTTCTCAAGGTGATCAAGCAGTACGGCACCGACTGGATCGCCGCCATCTCCGTTGGTTCCGAGGACTTGTACCGCAAGGACATCTCTCCCGATAAGCTCGCCCAGCAAATCTACGACGTGCGCGGCATGGTGCGCCAGTTCAACAAGAACCTCAAGGTCGGACACACCGACACATGGACCGCATGGGTCGACGGCCGCAACGACGTGGTCACCAAGGCGTGCGACATTGCCATCACCAACGGATTTCCCTACTGGCAGGGCGTCCCCATCAAGGAGGCTCTGCAGAAGAAGACGTTCCAGAACTCGTACTGGAGTGTGCAGAAGCATGTCAAGGCTGTTAACTCCAAGGCTGCTGTTTGGGTTGGTGAGACGGGTTGGCCTACCAAGGGACCTAACTACCAGAAGGCCGCTGCTACTACGGCTAGTCTGCAGAGCTACTACAGCAATGTTGGATGCTGGCTGTGGCAGCAGAAGGATGCTAGTGGGTTCTGGTTCACTGCTTTTGATGCGCCATTGGCTACGCCTGAGGTTGAGAAGTACTTTGGCATTGCGAACAAGGACCGCAAGCTCAAGTTCACTCTCACTTGTTAGATGGAGCGTATCTGATTTCGAGTATATTTTTTGGGCATGAGAGGGATCTGGCTGGGAAACAGGCGCTGGACTCATAGCATAGCATACACATTCATTCGTAGACTATTTCATTCAAAAGCCAACGGGGTAGAAATATAATGGCATTGTAATTCATTTAACTGTCTAGCTTGTAACATGCGTTGATGTTTTTGGACCTCAAGCCTTGATGCCAAAGGAAGGGCCCAAGTAGCTCTTTGCTACACCTCCACAATCAATCACGATCTTCTCAAGCAACATATTCGCATGTCCCAACCTGACATGTAACGTATGTGCACATGCTCCTAAAGTGACCTCATGCTTCCGAACCCATACGTTATCCGACGCAGCAAAGAACCAGCCATCAGCCGACGCCCACCCTTTATCAGCAGCATTCTTCTCGCTCTCTGGAGTTCTCTTCTGCAGAGGATAGCTTTGGCTCTGTTGCTCGTCGATTCGGACATCGTAGGTCAGAATATCTTCTGAAGAGAGATCTAGAGTCGTGCCGAAGTATAGTACTAAAGTAGCGCTGGGAGTCTCGCTGAAGAGGTAAAATGGGTACTGAACGAAGGGGATCGAATCGTTGGTATCGGTTCCTGGTGCAAGAGTCAAAGAGCCAGTTTCTAGTCTGCCCGCATCGGGCAGTACCAGGTACGGAGTCTCGAGGTGACAATCAGTGGCAGGGATAGACACGAAGCCGTCCTGCTCAACGAAACCCCTGAAAGAGTCTGGTACTCGCCTGCCATTGATCGGCAAATGGACCTGTTCAAAACCCCCTTCCTGAGATCGGACATCAATGAGTACTTCTTCGTCCAAATCATCAGGAACTTGAGCCCAGTCAACCGAGATCTCAACCCGGGCATCTTCTTCACCGGGTATCAAGACCCCAGAGACCTTTGAAAGCTTAATCCAAGACTCAAGCGCTGCAACAGACCAGTTAATCTTCGGCACTCCCCGGCTGAAGATATCAAAATATCGAGCCTCAGGTCCATACCGACTCATAGGCCGTAAAGTGAGCCCAGGAACAAGATCCCTTCTACTCGGATGCGTCCTCTCAGACTCTTCATTAATCCGACCTGGTCTCACACCTTCATGCCCTTCAACAGCAACACCCATCTGTCCAACAATAGGATTGGAGTTCTGACGTTTCTGGACGAAGCATAAGCCACCAATCATGTCGCGTGAAGGAGCATGCCATGTATCTTCGTAGCCGTAGTGGGGCTGCATGAGAATATGGTTCCATTTTCCGTCTAAAAGACTGTGATATTCTTCTGAGAGAGAGAAGTCTTGGTCAAACGCGTCCAGAGCGATTTGGGCGTATGTGTTTGCGGAGTTTCGTCTTTGGCGAGCGTACAGCTTGTTTAGCGCTTGGCTCCATCGTACTTTGTTATAGATATACGATGCTTTGGTAGGATGAAGAATAAGCTGGAAAGCCGCTGCTTTTTCTGCGTCAGAAACACGCTTATGTACCTTTTCAGCATCATCAAGAAGGTCTTTCCATCGACGATAAATGGTATCGGCTTCTCTATAATGCAAAACATCGAAAGTATCAGGCTCAATGTGCTCATGCTTTCTCAACGCTAGTAATCGATCATGTCGATGCCAGATTGACCCGACTTCATCCGCGAGCTCAGCGCCAAACTCCCGCTCTGCAGCTTGACGGAAGAAATGGGGGAGAGTATCGTGTTTGATACTGTTGATTTCCCAAGCTAGCGCCATGGCGAAGGAGATTGGGATTTCTTGGGGTTTTAGGTCGCCGACGTTGAAGACCCACATTTGACGGGCGTTGTGATGGTACGCTTGTTGGAGTTGATGCCAGACTTTTCCCTGGCAGGGCATCAGTAGTTGTTGAGGACAGAAGGAGTTGAGACTTACAAGTGAGTTTGTATTGATCCACTTGTAGCTGCGAGGATCTCCAACGTATTGAAGGTGGTAGTATACCTAGATGACAGTTAGCGAGCGCTGAAAAGTGATGAGAAGAACTTACACCAGCCCCGCCCTTCCTCTTGGCCTCCTCTTTCGTAGGAAGTCGACGGATCGTGCCAAAATTGTCATCCTGAAACAGCAGCGTTACATCCTCGGGGACATTAAGCCGACCTGTCTCAAACATCGACTGGACCTCCTTGTAAATAGCGAACAGCTCTGCGCGAGTTAGCTACTTCCATAAATCAAGCAGGATAATACTCACGTGGTACAGCATCTTCCCTCCCATAAACCTTCTTAACAACCTGCCTCTGCGTCTCAATAGCACCCTGCACCACAGCAGCAGGATCTTCAGCCAACATCTTCTTATCATATTCACCTCTTATACCCAGAGTGAAGTATGAATCACAGCCTTTAGCTCTACTAGCGCCGTGTTCAAAAAATTCGGTGATTTTCTGCTTGTTGGTCAACCAATTCCAGCTTCCGTCTGGATTCTCTGCGAACCACTCGTTTGAGAGGCGTTGCATTGGTTCGTGGTGGGATGTAGATATTACGATGCCGTATTCATCTGCGAGCTTCTGGTTGAGTGGATCGTCTGTGAAGAATGATGCGCCGGGGTTGGGGTAGCCGGGCCACATTGCTGGCCAAAGAAAATTGGCCTGCATGTTGTTAGTGGTGCGTCGCAGTTGAATGGGTAGATTGTTTACTTTGAGTCTGAGTAGGAGTTCAAAGACTTTGACGTAAAACTTGGAGTTGTATCCCCCGAACTTCTCTCTCACCCAACCTGTTAAAGCAGGTGCTTCATCGTTGAGAAAGATACCTCGGTGTCGCACAGATGGTTCACCATGAAGTGTCTGTTTCTCAATGGCGTGGATTTCTTCGTGGTGTTGTGGTGGCACATCGGCCCACCAGTACCATCTTCTCAACGTTAGCGAATCTGGTTGGATTGACCATGTTGGAATGACTTACGGTGACACACTAATCTGTTCAGAGAGCGTGTAGATGCCAAAGATGGTACCTCGCTTATCACTTCCAGTTATCACCAGAGCCTTCTCACACTTCCCCAAAGGCTGATCGATGATATTCGTGCTGAATGTCTCCCATTTCCCATCAATTGCCTGGGTATCAAGTTTACCCTGTTGTGCAAGCCTCTTGATAATCCCACTCGATGCAACACTGCCAACAACGATGGCCGTGCTCGTCTGTATCTTATCATAATCCGAATCAGATGATATCACAATCAACGGACTTGCATCTCCCTTCGTCACGCGAGCAAAGTCCTGGGCCAAGTCCCCTGCGGCGCGGATAACACCAGGGTAATCTGATTGGTCCACCACAATCGAAGCACCAACCAACGGGATTGACCCGGGCCAGGACCTAAAGGCAACGATCTTTTCTTCGAACATGATCAAATACGTTTTCACTGATGCATTTGTCTTTTTGGACAGAGTTTAATAACTCAGGCTGTGAAGTCGGTATGACCTCCGAGGTCGAGTCAGGATCACCTGACTTTCCCCTCAATCGTTAGCTCGGTTTAATGTCATCCCGAATATTCCGCACTGAAAAACGAGAGCATCGTGGCCTTGGCAAACACAATGTCTTTCCCCTCTTTTGCTCAGATCATTGCATTTTTTTGAGATCGGTGAGAAGGCCGGTTTGCGAATCGCTTCATTTCAATGCGACTTGGACTACAAGCACAATTCCATGGTTCCTCACTGTAGTTTCTATGACGTCGTACCATAATGCCCTAGACCAATGACTTCTGAATCGCATCCATAGCCATGGCCGTGACAACACCTCTGCTTCCAATATTGAGTGGCTTAGTCGCATAACTCCATAGCCACGCAAATTCCCATCCTCCATCAAGCTGCTGACTCTCCAGTAAAACCTTGAGATCTCTATCATTCTTAAAACCCAAAGAATGCGCACTCAAAGCTCTCATCGCAGCACCGAGGATATTGACATCGCATCCCATACGCTCTCGGACGCATTCAACAAGTAAATCTTTCATTCTCTGAAGCTTTTCATCAGATGGACCTCTGGCGCAGAGGTCTGAGAGAATGTACAAGAACCAATCTGGAATCTTGTAGTAGCGACTGCCGTGGAGAAAAGCTCTGGTCCCAAGCACACGACAGAGATATTCGTAGACACCGGGGATTTTCTCGGCCCAATCGTTGGCTGTGAAGAAGCGGAAGACATTGGCGCAGACGCAGTGACAGAATCGCGGACGGTTCTTATTAAACCATGCCTAGAAAATTATGAGACCTACGAAGGGGATGTGCACAGCATCAACACTTACCTCTGGAAGACCGTCGTTGTTGACATATGATAATATCACATCCCTGGCTTTGACCTTTTGTTCCATCGACATATCCTCCAGCATCGTCATTGCCAAACAGGTTGTGTCGGGATCATCAGGGTATGTTGTGCCATCATACGTAGGACTACCATGAAAGTAATTCCAAGTATCGCCCTCATTCTTCAGCACAATAAGGTCTCTATAAGGAGGATAAGTAAAAGAAATTGTGGGAAGATTTTCTCTTAGGGCTTACCGGTCTCTTGTATGATGCAAGATGAGCAACTGAGAAAAGTTATCCGGCTGAAGGTTGCCTGTATTCATCGTACAGAGAAGTTTCTTCGCATTCTGCCTTAAGTAACTCTTCGCGCGAGCAACAGGATCGCCTAATAGATTGTGGAGAACTCTTATCAGCTCACCAGTATCGCTGAAAACGATGCCTTTGAATCCTAGGCATTGCGCATTGACCACGCTGCCGACTTTGTCGTCGATGAAGATGCAATTCGGTGCCGATTCTTGTATCTTTTCCAAAAATGCGCTGTAGACACCCGTGTCTGGTTTTCTCTGTTGTAAATCGGAAGAGGCGACGAATTGATCGATGATACCCCAGCTCTCGATCTTATCTTTGAGAAGAGCAAGTTCTGGTCCTGGGATATTTGATAGGCAGCAGATTTTGAATGATGGATAGGCTGTCTTTAAGTCTTTGAGAGCAGATATCAGTGCTTCGTTTGGTTGCATCCCGTCTTTCATCTGTGCCTCGGTCCAAGTCTCTAAATCAATGTTGAATGCTTGGCAGACTTGCTCATAGGCCCCTTGCTTGGACAATTTGCCTCTCTCGTACTCATGCCAGTAGGGCGAGTCGAGATTGCTCCTGATTTGGGTTGAGGTCAAGCCGACTGTGTTCTTGGAGCTGTAGTTGATGAGCACTCCGCCTAAGTCAAGGACGACAGTTGTAAAATTTGGACGATGCATTCTGGTATAAGTGTTATAAAATAAAGCAACAGGAAGTTAGGCATTAGTAAATGTATTCTAGGAAACGAACTCTTATATAATAACAAGGAGTGCTTGTCTTATTGTATTGTCATCAATTGTGACGCAAGGTTAGGCCATCGCAGTCAGAAATCGCCTCCCTGCAAATGTCACGAAGGATGCAGGTGTGATATGCTGCACCTCGCTTAACGAAAAACGCATCATACCTAATCGTCCAAGCAGATTTCTTTTACCCAAAAAGGCAACCAATGTCACTTCCCGTCGTGGATCAGTAATCATTGGTGACCAGTTATGCGTTCTTGATTGGCCGGGAATGCGATTGGTCAGGGGGGATTATCTCACCAAAGCCTGGCGTTGCAGTGAGCTGACTGGATGTGAAGATCAGTCACGATCAAGGTAAGAGCCGAGTTAGGATGTAGGCTGTCTGTCTCACGTCATGAGTAAGGAAGATAACGCTTTGAGATATAGCATATATATAATATGGGATGCTAAGTATTGGTGTTGAGAACATACCGACCTTCTATGCTGGACAGCCAATTATATAGAGGGTTATTGTAAAGTGTCAAGACCAAGAGAACAATTGTCTTGATTAATCGACTAGTATGTATCTCAGAGACCTGAGGTTGCGTGAAATAGCTAAGAGCAGGAATTCTTATCCTGTGCCTGTGCTGGTCTACTTTCAATCATTTAGTTTAACTTTCTAATACTGCAGCTGCTCCGGTAGCGGGTGTTAATATATTATATATACCTGCTGTCATTCTATGCGGCCACGTAGTTGCAATAATGGAGGTATTAGACTTCAATGGGTAATACCTGTACTAGCTGCATTTTCGAACCCCAAGACTTCAAACCTATGTCAACTAATGACAATATATCATCTCACCACTGTTCTGTTATCACAGTATAGCCGGTACTAAGTTCTCTGGGCCTATTAAAGTTCTCAGCCACAAGTAGCCTGCAAATAACCTATCTAGCCTGTAGCTTGGACATGCGTAGCAAGGACAGCTTACATTTCAGCTGCGACTTCCAAAACACAAGCTGGATATCTAAAATAACCCATGCATCATTGTCGTTCGTCGGCCTCGATTAAGCTTCCACCGAGTGAGTGGCGGTGGAACAAGGAGCCGAGAGTCAACGTGGCTTGGTAAAAAGACGTCCCTTGGCAGGTAGAATCGCTTGGAAAGTATATAATTTAATCAGCTAGGTCTAAAGAAAGAAAGCTAAGTTATGAAACTCCTACTAATAATACAGTGAGTTAATAATGAAGTATGATGCGCTGTGGACTCAAACTCTACCGGAAGACTGAACAAGCAAGACTCTTGACAGTTAGTAGCAGGATCAACTATTGCCAAGAGTATTTTCTGGCTGTTTCTGGAGTAACTACAGGCCCCCAATACACGACTGGAGTCTAGATCTCGCGGAAGAGGCACAGCAGGTCCGGGAATCTTGGCAGGCTACGTGGCACGATTTTACCCCTGTCATCATTGAGTCTTGGCCTCCTTATCTCTTGGACCACCGTATATTTGTGCTTTTACACTTCAACGTAGCCTTTGAGGCCTCGACTCATACCTATCCATCGGGGTCCAAGTCAGTGTCCAGATCACAATGCATCGGCGGTATGGCTGAAAGAGTCAGGTCGTACGCTATTGTCAAAGCGTTTGACAGTATTTGGAGTCCGCGAGGTTCGAGAACACATTGGCAAGACCTGAACTGTTACTTCAAAGGATTCACAAATCTTGAAGGAGAAGGTCGCTTGTGGTTCTGCGTTGCACAACATGAGGAAATCACATTGATACGATATTGCCTAAAGGTGCAGGAACATGCGATGGGATATGGCCCCCGAGATTCTGGACAAAGTGTTCCGCTATCGTGCGATAGCGCTTGGCGTACGAATGAGGAAACTTTTGAGATATCAGGCGTAAATGCGCAGCAAAGGATAATATGGTGAAGATGTATACATCAGACAGAACGCGCTGGATATTATATACAACTCAAAATCTTAACTCTATCAGTATCCATTACATCAAACCATTCACTATGCACTCTTTCAAGATCATTCTTATCTCCCTGACCCCTGTCCTGGCGATGCCAGCAACAAGCCCCAGGGACATCGACTCTGATGAGCCTTTCGACTTTGAACAAGGCTTCCTCGTCCCTGCCAATGTTTAAATGGATGACTATGATTCTACCTCCATGATCTCACTGTCCCATCTCAACCTACGGGACCTCGAAACCCTGGAAGAGCCCCTGGCTCCAGAGGTCGGTAACATCACCGCCTTCGATCTCGACACCCGCGCCCCCAAGGAAACCAAGGTATTCTTCGACAAGACTCAAGTTGACTATGGCTGCGAGGCCTCCATCAGGAAACCCCTCGGTGAAGCCATCCACTCCATCTGCGGAAACGGTGACTGAGAGCGTCGTGTATACCCGAAAAGTCAAGCATATGGCTGGTGGTGGCCGTAGAAAGGATGCCTAGCTCCGTATCTCAGTCAGAGGCGAGTACTACGGACGCCACACGCGAGGTTACATGGCCTCGGCTGTTCAGAACTCCGTGACTCCCAAGACTGCGAAACCAGCTATGCGATACTATCTCCCGACGAACCCAAACTTTCAGGCTCAGAGCTGTAAGATGTCAAAGTTTAGCAATTACATCAAGATGCGCAAGAACTTTGGCGATACGATCTATATGGAGATTGAAGTTACACTTCAGACTAGCAATAGTGAGTTATTGAATCGTGATAATAGGAACGTTCGACTAATGTAGACATAGCACACTGCTTTACACCAAATCTTCTCAAAGAGGTTGCTGGTGCCCTCGGAGGAATTGGAGGTTCCTTTTTCGGAACTCTTATTACGGCCATGATTGGTTGTTAAGTGAACGAAGAGTGGGGTTCTGATGGGGCACTCTTCAACTTGCTGGGGATATAGGCACTCAACTCCTATATCATCAATGTTTCGCGGGTCCACATAGAGGAACAATAAACTCTTGGGATTCTCATGAATGCATACTCTGGAGATCTCTAGATGTCTACTTTAGGCCCATCTGTAATCCTTTTCGTGATAATGCCAAACTTGCTCATGCCTGTATGTATAGTCGACTCATTGCGCCTATCATACTGTTCCTTGGTCCAAGGCCCCCAAGAATCTTCCTGATCTACATAATCCTCACCCCCATCTTTCACTCTTCTTGAGTACGAAAGACAGCCGGGCGCTGTGCTTGGTTCGATGTAATACTCATCTGAGTGCCAACGACCAAAGATCTTCCCACATCCCATTACTAACCCAACAATAGCAAATCCGTCGTCTGGACGTAGATGCGTCGGAGGCCCCTGGCTCAAGATGGGAGCGCAAGGCTGGCTCGTTTCGTCCCCGCCTTCATCTCGTTCCATATCCATGCCCCAAATTACTGAACGACCTAGATTTGTATGAATCTGCCTTACGTATTAGATGAGATTGCACCGGACCAGCTTCACTTACTTCAATTGCCTTCGGCGAAGGGTCATGAGACAAGGCATGGTGGACTGTAACTTCTTCGATTATCTCCCCACCTGGACCATCTATGTGGAATGTATCCCAACGTTGCTCAGGCCAAATCGAACCGTCATCATCCACATCTCTCAGATAGCGAGTCTCCACGTCCGTTGTAACCCGTAAGTTACCAATGTCACAACAATGTTTACTCCACGGATTTAAACATTTTGGATCTCGTATGAGGTATGCAGAAATGCTGCGTATCTGGGATAGTTCGTTTGTGTCGTTGGCGAGAACGAGGGTGTTAAGTGGCACGAGACAGTGCCAACGCTCAAAGTTACGAACTCGACCTTTGCACAAGTTCAGCCTAAGCTCTTCGGACGGCGAGATTAAGCTTTTGAACATGCAGTTCACTGGGTTCCAACAAGAGATCTCTTGGTCTCGATGTTTAAGAAGCTCTCCAGAAAATGGTTCGCCGTTCGTAGCGGCTTGCAAGATCCTCATTTTCTCGATGAAGGGATAAATACCGTATGTCTTATGTGCCTTTCAGACTCTCAACGTTAGATCTTCCGAGAAACGGCCGTGGAGACTTACTGTTAGAGTGCCACTGATGCCGACAATTATCATATTTTTCGCTGCAGCAAATGGCATTCGGAGCAGGTGCTCATCATTCTGACCATATGTATACTCTGAGCCATCAGTGAGGTATACCTAGCCCTTGGTTAGCGCCCAAAACGGCCTCGACTCTCGTCGTTACATACTGTAACGCCCTTGCAAGAGGAATAGTTCCATGAACAGGTCTGCCTGGATCTGAGAGCAGATGAAGCATAAATATGAAAGACAAAGCCCTTGATCCAGATTCCACCTGCGAACGAGCCTGTAGTTTGGCATGAGCCAATTTCCTGCGGTTTATGCCCGAAGATTCTCTGGTCTTGTTCAAATGTAATGGCCATGCCAGACAAATCCCCCTCCGAGTTCCAGAAAAGATTAAGAGTCCATGGGCGCCGTAACTCAGTCCAGTCTCGCAAGAAATGCGCCGATCGAAAGTATAGACCTGGTTCACCGGTATCTCCTAGTACCTGCCTCTCACTCTTACGGGCTCGGCACCCCAAATAGCCCTCTGTGACAGCTTTCTGCTGAGGTTCTTGGTTGTAAACTTTGCCAATTTGCTCACAGACATTCCAGATCCGTCGACGATTAGCGACCGGAAACATGAGTCTAGTGACACCAGACCGCGGCTTGGAGGCTGCATCGGCCCATAGGAAAATCTTTCTGAAGTCTCTGTTCTCTAAACTTTGAGATTGCTCTTTCAAGTATTCGTGTAACTCAACGAAATAGGGCAAGTGGGTAATTATGCGCCTTCTCCAGAACGAGCCGTTGTTTCTCAAGCTTGAGTAGGTTTCCAATGAGGCGCAGAATAGGTTTATGAGACTGACGTTATCAAGGATCTCCGAAACACCAAATATGACAATCTCTGGAAGAACTGTGAGAGGGTTTGACTCTCCTTTGACCTCATAGTGGCATTGGGCAAGCTTCTCGAATTCCGGACCTGAGATGTAGGTAGCCATAGCGTCCTTCAGTGGCAAGTGGCATTGGGGACCGAAGACGGTGTACTCTTGCCCAGGAATGCATTCCCAGTAGTCCTTTTGAGCCATATTGGCATCACCATAGTCCAAGGAAAGGCATTTATACTCGATCAATCCCGCTCGTTGCTGGAAGTTTCTCACAACCGAGAATCGGTCCAAGGCTCTGTAAAGAGCCCCTTTTCTAATTCTCGTGGTGTTAGATGTCCCTGTCAAATACAGTGCCAAGGTCTTGTAGCATTCCCAGTGAAACGGTATCACTCTTTCGGGGCCCTTATTGTTTCTATAGACGCGTAGACGACGCACGTCAACACCTGCGAAAGCGGGATCTGTCCTCGTCTCGGTGGCCATCTCTATTCCTCGACCAACGATAGCTACATCAGAGACATAAAACCTACCTTTATCAGCATATGATATGGAGAATGTATGGCGAACGTACTTAGAACCTGTAGTTGCTAAGGGGTTGTAGCCAAGTAAATGCACTTGATCAAGCCACTCGACGTCAGCGTCGCGAACAGCATCTGGATCGTACGTAGAGAAACCCCTCGGCCACATCAAGCGAAGTTTGATGACGTGTGACTCAATTGTAACTCCGCATATAGCGCACCAGGAGTCTCGACCGAGTGATATCATTCTAGTGGTATAACAGATCTTTGTGCGCGTCGGTCCGTTCAACAATCAACAACGAAACTGTTGACGATAAAGCTAATTAGCAGCAGATCTTGAGAAGAGTGCAGAAAGCATTCAATTTTCACGCAGTTGCCTAGACTCGGACTAATTATTGCCCCGGCCATGGTTGGCTCAGGCCAAAAAATTCCTTCCCTCCTTTCCCCTCTACAACCAACAACATCAATAAAGAGCGCACACGCATTTGCATTTCTTCACATTGTATTCGGCACCAACAACACCTCGAAAACATGGCTAGGCCTCACGAAATGATCAACATGCTCTGGCAGCCTCCCAGCACGCGCGTGGGGAGGGTTCGTCGCTTTGAGAAGCTTAATAAAACCCTTCCCGAAAACTCGAAGTACTACGGTCACTGGGGCTACACTATCTATCGCACGCACTATAGTCTCGAGTCCAATAAGCAATGGGATATGCTGCTTGACGCTTTGAAACAGCAAACTAAGCTTGCAGTCGGTTACTATCAAGACGAGCCCTTTGAAGATGAGCTGATGCATCAACGGGCTGATTTCTTACCAAAAGCCTGGTATTACCAAAGCCAAGAAGAATATTCGGACGATATCAAACGAATTAAAGACTTATTCCATCTTGATATTCGAGAGGATCCATCACTCGACGGGCAAGGAGTCCACGAGATCCACGAAGTGTGCCTTCGTGATAGGCCCGAGGAAGAAGAAGCCATGGCAGGGCGTCTTTTTAATTTCGTTCTTCTTGCCGATAAAGAAGTATTTGAAGCTATAGAAAGGCACGAGTTTGTCGTCAAGGCAGTCTCATATAACTGGCGGGACGTGTGGGACAATTGGGGCTGGATGAGAATACCAACGGGCTATTTGCTTGAACTGTATCACACGCTTATGGGAAGGGATGGTAATTACCATACGGTACTAGATTTTCATGGCCCAGAAGAGGACCTAGAGGAGTACATTTGGCGCGGTGACTGGAGCGTGGAGTCGACAAACAAATGCTCCAGAATACATATGGACATGTATTTACTACCGTAACTACCAGTAGCCAGAAAACCTGACGTTGACTATAATGTAACAACTAAAGCTAAAATAACGAATTGCACTACCCAAAGTACATAAATGATTAACAAATATCTCGTTCGCAAGACAACCTAAGTGGAGACATCGTCACTGGAAGCGTTGCAACAATCATTTCCCTTGACATTCGATAAAGCAAGGGATCATGCACATATAACACAAGAACTATCAAACTTTTTATCAACTAATAGCCAACCATCAGCCAAGGCCTCTCAGTCGCTGTCTGAACTGCAGAGTAAACATCAAAGCAAGGCAGGGACGTGTTTCCAATCCAGGTATCGGTCTCTAGATCACTCTCTGTACCATCATAACGCAACGAGTAATACTTGTTAGTAGATTGCAAATCAGAAACCAGAAGCGATTCCCAAAGCTCAAGCAAACGGCCTGTTTCCAGTCGCGCCCAGCCCCAGCCACCGTTGTCGATACGATCCCAGTCATAGCCGACTGCCTTAACCACAAATTCGTTTCGAGCGATGCCATCTAGTACCGCCTTGTCGGCAACCAGTGCGAAACAAAAACTAGCCCCCGCCATGTTCTCATTTGCCTCATGATGTAGTTTCCGGCAAACTTCTCGTACGCCATCGATGTCGAGACCGTCAAGATGCGAAGGATCTTCATGTGGGAATAGGCGGAACAAGCTCTTGAACACGTCCAGTAAAGCCAAGTAATTTCCCTCCGTCTTGTAATATCCGCCGAACCAATCGATATCCCTCTTCCTGAGCTCTTCAGCCTCGTCGCTCTCGTAATACCCGATGGAGAGTATGGTTTGCTGCCTCAATGCTTGTAGAAGAACAACCCAGTGATGGTCTGATTCAGGACCATAATATGTGTGATAAATTTCAAAACCCCAGTTTTTGTAGCATTGTAATTTCTCGGGCTCGGACTCTACGTGGCTGAGGTCAGGGCTTCTTGGCATTTCAGAATAGCGGTAAGGTTGTCGGGGAGGATCCCATAAGAAGTCTAAAATTTCTGACAGTCCTGCCATCCTCACGCTCTGTTGATTATAGTGATGTACCCTCAATGTTGAAGTAGAGGAGATGTTGACATGTTGTAAGAGAGACGAGAAATAGCCCCTCCCCTTTTTAGGCAGCAAACACGAAGAGACCCCACATGAGGTGTTGGCCAACAGTGTTGGCATCAGTAACACGCTTTCCACATTCGGCACAATCGCTGTTCCCTGAACCACGGGAGTGAACGAAGCTGAATATAATGTAGCAGCATGCTGGCAGATTAGACCGTGGACTCTTGGATCTCGGCTATATATTCTACATTCTACTGTTCAAGTTCTCTTGCTTGTTGCACTTAAATGCCTTTCGTTGAAACTGTTTTCAGTTCCGACATGCGTGTTTCGTTTCGAGCCATCTTCAGTAACCCATAGTGGCCCCACGACCCCAGCCTCTAGTTCCTTCTCCACGCGCACCCTCCAACCACCTCGCCCGTGAATCCTGATATATTTCTTGTGCAGTCTTCTCGGCTTTGTTTGGGATGTCCATCAATCCTGTGTCTCTAGCCTTCACTAGCCTATCCAACATATCATCTTGTGCTTTCATTATCTCATCGGCCCTACTCCGTGACGCCCTCGGAGGACAATTGAATTGAGCAACCGTATGGATAGGCATGTCCTTCCTAGAATTTGGCAGAGTCGGATCAGCACCGTGCTGAAGTAAGACGGCCACGGCATCACCGAGGTTGCAGTTGAAGCACGCTACGTGTAATGCCGTGTTTCCGGCATTGTCAACGTCTGTAACCTTGGCGCCATGAGCAAGTAAGGTGGATACAGCGGCGGCGTCGACAGGCATATTGGAGCCATCGCGGCGGAGCAAGGTATGCAAGGGCGTCTGGCCTTGTTTGTTGCGTATGCCCGCGTCAGCGCCTTTTTGACATAAAAGTTCAAATATGTCTGTATATAACTTGCCACTCCGGCCAAAATGTTCGGTCGCATAGTGCAAAGATGTATTTCCGTCGTCATCTTGAATATTCACAGTCGCCGGATTTACATCCAGCAGTAATCCAATAATACTTGCGATATTACGTACTCTTTCCTGGAGTATTGGTGGTGGGATATACTGAAGCTCATCTGGCAATTGATTTCGTGTCGCCCAGTGAATAGGAAGGCTTCCGCGACTGTCACGACAGGATATCATGTCTGCCTGATCAACACCGGGACCGTCAAGTAGACACTGAACAGACTTGAGATTGGCGCTGATGCAAGCAACGAAAAATGAACTGATATCAAAAATATAGCCTCGCTCATTCCAAAATCCTAGATCAGACGGATGTTTGGTTACCGTAGCTTGAATATTAGCGCCACCATCGATAAGTCGATTGATTAGCCGGGGGCTCGCCCACTGCACGGCCAAAGTCAGAACAGTATCGGGTGTTTTTTCCGTATCGTTGATTGGCAGCACGATATCAGAAGCGCGGGCACCGTAGTCGAGGAGAAGATCCATGACTTTCTCATTGTTCTCGACACAGACATCTCGCCAATCAGCCGGGTCGGAATATCTGGAGGAGTTGATATCAGCAGCCGATGCCAGCGCAGTATAGCCTTTGCAATCGCGGTCATGGATCCCAGCATACAACGGCCGGCTGTCAAGTAAGAATTCCACCGTCTCAACGTGACCCCTTCTCGCGGCCTCATTCAGCAGTTGGTATCCTCTCTTTTGGAATCGAATCTCATCGGTAGAGTTGTTGCTTCCTCTGCAATGTTCTAATAGGACTAGGAGTACGCCGAGATTTCCTTTCTGGGTGGCGAGCAAGAAGTAATCGGTGCCTTCATATATCTCAGGGCGCGCACTTATTCTGTCCACGGCCCAAGGCGCTGCAATCAGATATCTCTTGAGAGCGAGAATGTCGTTTTGGAGAACTATTTGGTAGAGAAGGCGAAAGTCTTCGGTCTCGCATAGAACAGAGTCGTCTCGATCAATCATTTTCATGGGCGTGCGAGGTACATCTCCGGTCTCATCATGCTTATCATTTGGGTTCTGAATAAATTCTTGATAAGGTGATTTACCGAGGCGAATGAGTGGAGAAGCCATGTTTGTGAAGATTGGCCTGATTGGAGAATGAAGAAAGAGGGTATTAAGTGGGATTCACAGTTTTCACGGATTCATGGTTGGGTCTTTATATAATTGATCTGAAATTCTAGCTCCAGTAAGTGGAGTTAATGGAGAGGAGACCAATGTCATGGCATCCCCACAAAGAAACTGTATGAAACAGGCTTCGCATTGCATTTTACGTTACATCTATTCAAGAATGTGTTGGGGGGAGATTGCTCTGTTATAGCTGTAGCTACACTAATTGGATCATTCATACACCTACACAAACCCAATACTTGGCCCAGAGGGCTGTGCATTTAGAACCAATCGCCGGATTCCACTTCACCAGCTGCGCAAGAGAAATACTGTAGTACTTCTGAATAGACGCACAGGTTGTTGTAGACTTGACTTGGTGAAACTTCTTGCAGTTGCTAACCAGTCCATTCTGGATCGGCGAAGGGGTCTCGACCCCGTTACCCGGCTTGGTCGGCGTTCCCCCAATGACCCCAACGCAGACGGTGTAGTCAGCCCAAAGTCCCCTACAGTCCTTACCAACAGCAGGATTCCATTTGACGAAGTCACTCAAAGAGATCTTGTAATAGTCCTGAATGGAAGCACAAGTGGTAGTCTTCTTCACGGTGTGGAACTTGTTGCAGTTGCTGACCATGCCAGCCTGCACAGGAGGCGGCGTCTTGATTCCGTTGGAAGAACCCTTGGTTGTCGTGGCAGCCTTCGTCGTGGTCTTCGTGGGGGGCTTCCAGCCGACGGTTGCAACGCAAACCCAATAGTTGACAAGAAGCGAAGTGCAGTCCTTACCGACAGCGGGGTTCCACGAGAGGAAGGTTGAGAGTGGGAGGTTGTAGTAGTTCTCGATGGAAGTGCAGGTAGTGGTGGACTTGATCTGGTGGAACTTGTCACAGTTCTTGACCATACCGTCTTGAATAGGTGAAGGCGTTGTAATGCCATTTGCAGGCCTGGTCGTGGTGGGTTTAGCAGTTGTTGTGGTGGTTGGTTTGTATCCTTCAACGCTGATGCAAACCCAGTAGCCTTTCCAGAGAGAACTGCAGTCTTTGCCAACAGCCGGGTTCCACGCAAGAAATTGGGCAAGCGGCAGCTTGTAGTACGATTCAATGGAAGAGCAAGTGGTGGTTGATGCAATCTGGTGAAACTTATTGCAGTTCTTCACTAAACCCTCTTGAATGGGAGAGGGGGTCTCAATGCCACCAGTCGCTGTCGGCTTCGGCGTAGTGGCCGAAGGCTTAGCAGTTGGGGTACCTGGGACGCCAACACAGTAGTAGTAACTTGCCCAAATACCACTGCAGTCCTTGCCAACCGCGGGATTCCACTTGTAGAAAGTGTCAAAGTCGAAGGTACCGAACTTCGACACGATCTTAGCGCAAGTGTCACCCTTGACAGCCATATGAAAGGTGGAACAGCTTTCGATGAGACCCTCTTGTGTCTGAGTGGGCTTGGGAACGCCTGTTGGCTTGGTTGTAGTCACAATGGTCTTTGTCGGAGGGCTTGTTGGTGTTCCTGGAACACCAACGCAGTACCATGTATTGGCCCAGATACCGCTGCAGTCCTTGTCGACGGCTGGGTTCCACTTGAAGAAGTCATCGAAGTCAAAGGTCTTGTACTGAGAAATGATCTTGTCACAAGTGTCACCCTTCTTGGCCATATAGAACGCAGTGCAACTTTCAATCAGCCCATCTTGAGTAGGGCTGGGCTTTAAGTCCTCGGTGGGTTCAGGCTCAGATTCCTTCGTCGAGGTCACCTCGGGCTTATCTGGGTCAACAGGCATGCCATGGTTGATCTCTACACAGTAAGAGTGGCCGTCCTGGATACCAGTGCAGTCTTCCTTGACGGTGGGGTTCTGAATACGACAGAGAATTGATTAGACATTGCAGCTCCGAAGGATAAAATAGACTCTTACGTATTGTGCAAATTGCTTGGGGGTGATGGCCCAGTCCTCGATCCATGAAGAACAGTCTGTACCATCCACCCAGGTATCGTAGAAGGTGCAGTCCGGTGTGATGCCTGGGTCGGTGGGTGCACCAGGATTGACCTGTCGACGATTCTTCTTGCTTCTTGCTGCAATTACACCAGACGACAATAGGCCCTGAATGACAATGAAAGAAAAGCGCATTGTGAATTGATCACCAGGCCTTTGCCGAGAAATTCAGGTCACAAGTGAACAGACGGTGATGACGCGAGGAACAAATGGACCTGGAAATGTGTCTGGCAATTAAATACAGGTTATCTGCTCTGTACTTGCAGGACCGGGTCGCAGAATCAATACTCTGGCAACCATTCCCTCATGCTTTCTTTTTCCGATGGAGACTTGCCGATTCAGGTAGATGGGGCGTGGTCAAAAATCGAGTGACCCAACAGACACGGGCTATGCATTTCCCCAATCGAGCTTGGCTTTGTAATGGGTCCGTGAATTGTGGACGAGTACTCCGTAGCAAGGCTGTTCCTGTTCCGAATGTAACCGTGGGGCCAGTAATAAACGGACTACATGGATGAGTCGTCTCCGCGCTCGGCATGACTACCGTGGTCCGTAGCTGAGTTTTCGGACAGATCTTTCGCTCCTTCGGCCTGACATGATGAGATCCACACATGAACACCATGGAATCATGTTTGTTGGAGCGCTTCCACTGAGGAGTAACGTTCCGTCTTTGCCAAGGCAGGTGGTACTGTCATGGTTGAGGCTAGCGGGGTCAGTTCATCAACGCAGAACGGTAGAGCAAGGGATCAAATGCGTTGGCCATTTTATGCAAGGTAAATCACACAAGGCCTATTGTATCCACTTGATCCGCCACGACCGGGCGAAATTACCTCGGCAGCTACTCAGTTCAAATACATCTCTTTATCTCCTATCTATAGTAGCTTTCGGTCATATGAACGGCGAAGGAAGGCGTGACATAGTATGACTGGTATAACGGAAAGGGCTCAAGGAATAGAAATATCTTGATGCCGACAGCGAACAGTCTTCCCAAACAAGGACAACCAAGCCCAAGTATAACCGTTTGTCTTGATAAGCTTCTTGAGACCATTTCTGGGTTTCGTAACGGAATCTTGTGAGTACGCTTTCAGGAGCTTAAGAGATGGGGCTGTTGGTTGGCACGTTTGAGTCATCAACAATCGTTCGGCAGTACTCCAGGCTCTGTGGGGTCGCCAAGTCGGAATAGGACCCATGACTTTTGTCATAACCTTTAGAGTTGACACTGTTTGTTGGGGGCGTTGCCGAACAAGCACTAAAAACACGGGAAGGATCAGTCCCCTGTCCCGTGCTAGACGTCGGACGGTGGGATGATTCCGGAATCTTATTTTTCCCCACTAACTGTTGCTTGATCTTGCGCTAGATACCGGTCAGGCAGCCCAGAATACCATCAGGTTAAATTACTGTGTATTTTGCGATTTAGGCATGATCCGCTTCGGCTGGGGCCACTGACTCGCAGACCATCAGTCAATCCGCTGCACAGTACCTAGGCTGTGGTTTCAACGTTGTTTGTTTGCTGATCACCTTATGGGATCCCAAAGACAATCTCTTTCACCTATGGAAGTTTTAGCATTCGAAGCAAACAGCGATTACTGATATGTGATGTAGAGTTATCAAATCAGGTACCTTGACTAACTATGCTATTGTTGTCATATGGAGCCAAATTGGCAAATAAGAACTGATATGATAGAATCTTAACCAGTGATAGGCAAAAGCTTGTCTTAGGCTTTGAGGCACAATTGCGGGTTTCCAGTCCTTGCCGAACATCATTCCACCGGGGCTTTTGGCTTGAACACAGGACCGTTGGCGCTGCTGAACTTGATTTGGAGTTTGGGACTAGCAACGTTGTTATCCTGATACCTGATCCGGGAGCCAGCCTGCTTAGAACCAAAAGCTCCGATACATATGGTCTTTCCGTAGAAGTCAGTAGCCTTTTGAAGGTTGCTGCAATCAACGTTTATCCACGAGTTGAAGTACTCGACGTCGTCTATGTCAAGGCCTTGCGCTCGCTCGATTGACCAGCACGTGTCACCTGGCTTTATCACGTAAGTTGGGCACGTCGTTGGGAGACAGAGCTTGATGCCTGCGGGAATCTTGCGACAGTCACCGATGAGTTTCTGATTGCCCATGTATAAGAAAACACCAGCCACGCCTGGGTAGGCCTTTGCTATCGAGTCGCATGAGTCGCCCTCCTTTGTGGTGTAGTACTTGTTGGTCAGGCAGAAATCAACTGTATCTTCGACTTTTTGAGGCGGAGGGAGCTCAGTTGGGCCAGAGCCACCACATGTCTTGTAGACTTTCTCCAGCTGGGACTGGTAATAGTGGTTGTAAACCGAGTATGACGATGACTGCATCATCGCGAGCCGGCGTTGGTAGCAGACGCTACAGAGTTCGTCGCGGGGCATTTCCTCACCTTCTTTGACCTCGGTAAACCCGGCGATAACATCTGATGAAAAGGCAAACTTAGCCACGTCTTATTGCGAAGTCATAAATGAAACTCACCACCGCAGTATTTCTTGGTCTTGGGATCTTTGATGCAAGTCTCGTTCCAGCCGGCCCAGATGTATCCGCCGTAGCGTTGGGGGACGCCATCTCCGTAATCTTCATCTGCGCATGCGCTGACGACGGTGTTGAACCAGCTTCTGAGAGATGCAGAGCAAGTTCCGGTGCAGATTTCATTCGTCAAAGTCAAGTTTCCAAGCGACCCATGGACGCGTGGCGCCATGAAGTTGCGTATGTACGTCGGACAAGCAATGTCTGCCGACAATGCCTTGACACACGCATCGCCGACACTTTTGCTCTCGAGATCGGTGGCATTGTAAATGCGAAACGCGGCACTGACACTAAAGGACAGACTCAGCATGGAAACAAGATGGTGCAAGGTAACCATTGTTGGTTGTTGATGATTCCGTGGACGTGACAATGGTTGAGTGAAGAGATGAAAACGGGTCAGACAGATGGATAGACAGACTTGAACAACATCCAGAAATGATGGGTTCAAGCCAGACCCTGAAGCAAGCCGAGACGCTCACGCCAATCGATAGCTATCCTTAGTCGAGTCAAAAATACGAGCCAACTTAATTGCAGCAGGGGTATCGGGCGCAAAAGAGCCCAGTCTCCGCTATGTCGACGGATCTCGCGTTGGTCAATGACAGAGTGGCGGATGATAAGAGACCTTTCGCAAGAAGCAGGACAGCGACCAGGGAGTCTGCAGGGGTCATTCGCTCGAAAAGACAACAGCGAAGAAGCGACGCGCGATTTTTCCCATCATGTGAGAGCCAAGACCAAGGATTTTACGTTTTTTGCAGAACCAACAGGTGGAGCTGTGTCTGTGTCCAGCTCTGAGAAAATTGTTACTTGCAAGCATCGTAAGCTGTTGGCTCTAGCAAAAACGAAGCCACAATAAACCAATGCCACACTGTTCCTGATCAAACCCCACCCTGATGCAATCTTGTGTTGGCGAAAAGGTCCGACGCCGTGACACGGGCCGGAAGAGATGTCCGGCCCCCTGATCCCCAGGATAGTGTGAATTTTATTTTCTTTTACTCACCAACAAGTCAGACCTTGCAGTGATGGGTCCTGGACCCTTGCTCGTGGGCCTGGTATACAGCTTTCAACAGTGTTTAATGCCTCTTAGCCGAGGGAGCCAGAGTGCAGAGCGGATCTCTTGCAAAGTGGCTGTTTTCTACCGCTGGGGCAGGTCATGGACTCAACTCTGGGTCGAGGGATACCAGGCGTCTGTGTCTCGTTGAAGAATGCCTAAGTTAACTAGCCAGACTATGAATTTAGCTCATCTCTACTAAATGCATTCTGTCACATCGAAACTCTCCTTCACCGTTCTGACAACGCATTCTTCCCATTCATTGACACCAACTCATTGTGATTTGAGTATTCCTTTCAAGCTACTTCCTCGGGTCTGGTCCCTACGATGCGATTACGCGCCTGGGCTTTCGTTGTGCTGCTGCTGTGCCTATACGTAGCAGCTGACAGCACGACTTGCAGCGCTACCAAGCGATGTCAGCAGGGATGCTGCAACAAGTCTGGCAACTGTGGCTTTGGCCCTGATTGTAAGGATGGCAACATGCTCAACCTCATTACCAAAGACTGACTCCATTAAGATTGCGGAAAATCCGTTTGCCGGTCTGATTGCGACAGAAAGTCGGAGTGCAATCCCGGTTTTGGCAGCAGTTGGGCCAAGAACGATAAGTGCCCCCTCAATGTCTGTTGCTCGAAGCATGGATACTGCGGTGTGAGTACGCTTAGAATGACATGATAAGTAATATGCTGATGGAAGATCAACAGACTACCAAAGACTTCTGCGGGAGCAAGACAGTCAAGCGTCCAAGCTGTAAGAAAGGCGGCGACATGGAACGCGTCGTCGGCTACTTCGAAGGATGGGCTAAAGACCGACCTTGCGAAGTCTTCAATCCTGAACAGATCCCTATCGGCCTGTATACGCATATCAACTTCGCATTTGGCACCATCAATCCAAACACGTTCGCCCTAGAAGCCAACGCACCAGAAGATAAGGCAATGTATGAGAGGCTAATGCTACTTAAGAAGAAAGACAAAAACCTCAAAATCTATCTTGCTATTGGTGGGTGGACATTCAATGATCCCGGACCTACAGCCAGCATCTTCTCCGATTTAGCTGCATCTGCAGCACGCCAAAGGACTTTCTTTAGCTCAGCCCAGTCTTTCATGGCAACCTACAATTTTGATGGGTTGGACTTGGACTGGGAGTATCCTGTCGACGATAAGCGTGGCGGCAAGAATTACGATTACAAGAATTTTCCCAAGTTCATGGCCTCGTTAAAGAAGATGATGGATTCGGGCAACAAAGGCTTAACTATCACCCTTCCTGCCTCCTACTGGTACTTACAGTACTTTGACATAAAGAAGCTGGTAAGTCTATCTGTGCCACAGGCAGGAGACCTCAACTAACTAGGCCCAGGAACCCACGGTTGACTTCTTCAACATCATGTCCTACGACCTTCACGGCGCCTGGGAACAGAACGTCAACTGGACCAAGCCCTATCTCAATGCCCATACCAACTTGACCGAGATCGAGTCAGCACTGGACCTTCTTTGGCGCAACGACATCAGCCCGAGCAAGGTTGTCATGGGCCTAGGGTTCTATGGTCGTGCCTTTACCGCCAGCTCAGCCGCCTGCACAGAGCCAGGCTGTTTATTCAGCGGACCGGCCAACTCAGGCTCTTGCAGCAGAGAAAAGGGCATCTTGCTCAATTCGGAGATCTATAACGAGATCAAGAAGCGCACCCTGAAGCCCAAGTTCTACAAAGAGGAAGCGGTGCAGGTGGTGACATGGGGCAAGCAGTGGGTGTCATACGATGACGAACAGACGCTCCAGATAAAAGTTGACCGAGCGGGTGAGCGGTGCCTGGGCGGCGTTATGGTATGGGCAATCAGCCACGACACCAAAGATGCCAGGTTCAACAAGGCATTAGCCAGCATACTCGGTCGCGAATGGTCGACTGGTTCTCTTGACGATGACGAGAAACCTGGCGATTGGTTGAAGAAGCCTTACGAGCAATGTCGATGGTCAAACTGCAAGGAACCATGCCCCAAGGGCTGGGTACATGTTGGTCGTCTCGACGAACATGCCCGGAAGAACGAACTCATGCATGACGAGACAGGTTGTGGTGGCGACGGCCAACATGCTTTCTGCTGTCCACCTGATGAAGACATCCCTCAATGCGGGTGGTACGGGCACGGCAACGGTGCTTGTCAGAAGGTGACAAGCTGTCCTAGTGGCATGGTTGAGATCGGCAGCAACCAGATCTACTGCGATAACCCTCCAATGGTACAGACGGCGTGTTGCAAAACGAACAGCAAGAGCATGAAGGTCTACGAGACCTGTAGGTGGGACGAGTACCCAGATTGCGACACCGACCCCAAATGTGGGGACAGCGACGACAGTTGGCCAATAGCCCGTTCGGCAGCAGGATCAGGCGGTCTGCAATGCAAGCCTCGGAAGAACAGTCTTGGACACGACACTATCGGGTTCCAGGAGCGTAACTACTGCTGCAGCCAGAAGCCTGGCCTTCGTTTCCAAGATTGCAAGACTTATCGTGACGTTGGTCCCAAGATTGCCGGCCAGCCCGATGAAGTATGCCGCAGTGGATGCCCCAGTGATCGAGTCCGTGTCGCCATTGACTGGCCAAATCCGCCATGTTCCAATTACGATGTTGGTGGGCAAGCCACCTGTTGCAAGACAGACTACAACAACGAGGTTTGGAAACCCAATGAGAAGCTAGCAGCTTACAAGGAGGCCATGGCCGACTGGATCGAGGATGAGTATTGCCCTAACCCTTCCAAGGTCTTCAGTAAGCGTGATAAGTTGTCTTCATCTACTGAGCTCGCTGTACGAGCTGACAAACTTGGGATCATGGCGCCTCTGGAGCTACTCACCAATATTCTTGGTCTCATAGGCAGTCAAGTCATGATAGCAGAGTTTCGCAAAATTTGGAACAACGCTATTCGGGACCGCTATTATTGGCTGCAGACTACCTACATATCCAGGTACATCCGAGATAACTGGCGACTCGACTGGGAGGGCCCTTCTGCGTTCGCCCGTAAGGTGTTGTGCTATCCCAGCTACTGGGCTGCACTGATTGAAGCCTACTTGTCTGGTGACAATGATTCTGATGCTCTACTCCTAAACTGTACAGAACAATCGCTCTGTTTTTCTGACGGAAACTGTGGCGAGGTAGATGATGCCGGTAACGCTGAAAACAACCGCCGGCACGTCACCTTATTTGGTCGTCATTCAAACCACGTTTCCCATTTGAGCAACCACCACCATCACCATCGCCTGAGTCCTCGATTACTAGAAGCCAGAGCTGATGTTCGCACCCTTAAGATCAAGGTGACAGTCGGACATATTGAGTTGTTCGAAGCGAGGATTCCCCCGGTGAGTCTTCCAAGTACAGCTGGAGTTTGACTTTCGACTAACCCAAGCAGCATCCTCCGATCTCTGGCCTACAGGAAGGGAACCTGCTACTCGACAACGTAGTTGTTCTACGTGACCGTAAGTGGTGCGACAATCCTGCTGTAGTCCTGATAAAATACAGCGAAATCAAGAAGGTTAACCTGCAACGTGCGTATCATACCCATACCGTTCCTCTTCGCTACCATTTCTGACATATGCATACAGTTGAACATGTCTACGACAAGAACACTTTGGCGGCTTTTTTTGAAGGGTCATGCCTCGGGCTGTATGGAACAACCTATATTTCAAACGTTTAGGATCGTTTGCTGATGACGACTTGTAGACTCCCATCTGGTGTACCCTCGACGTATGGAGCCATTCCAGTGGCGTTCTGGACGGTAATGGACCATCTCGACTTGGCACTGGAGCCCAACGCACCTAGAGTCCCTGGAGGTGACCCTGAGGTGACTCGGCTCTTTGATATTGCGTATGAGTGCTTGGGAAGCACTGAGAACTACAAGGTCTTTATGCTCGTTGACGAGGAGATCAATGACGCCAAGAACTTTGTAGGTCATTGCTCTTACGTTTCACTTCTTTGTCCTTGTTCGATCCTTTTCTTTTCTTCATTCCTTTCTCTCAGACTCTTTATTGTGTTTTCCCTTTTCCGTTCATAGTGAATGAGCGTGTTACTGACCTAGCCAGATCATGCAGTACAAACGAAGACCCTCCAAGAAGAGCATAGGAGATAAGATGGAGATGGATGAGCGGTCAAAAAAGGAGTGGAAGCAAGACTGCAGAGTAATAATCAAGCGAATTCGTTCATCGTTCAGCCTGTTTGAGTACATGGGTTTGGATGAAACTCGAACGAGACTGAACAAGATTGTCAAGGACGTATATATCCAATTCAAGTTTGCTGAGAATGTCTACAACGAGAGACATCCTGGTGCTAGCGTCCAGCTCGCCAACTACTGGCTTGAGTGGGTTAAGGATCACTTTGAAAAGGTCGTTAGGACGTTTAAGAGTAACATTGCCAAGATTGTTGATCAGGTCGACAAACTGGCCAATGATTTTGAGGATGGGCATGCGAGGCAGTTACGTGGAGTTCTGTCAGAATTTCAAGTGTTGGCAGATGGCTTGACCAGGATTGATACCTCGGGCTTTCCGGATTTTGATAGTCCTATTCCTGAAGATGAAGACGAGGATGAGGATGGGGATGAGGATGAGGAGATGGGAGGGAGTTGATTGATGATTGTCCTCAGCTGAATGGGGTTTGGGTGTTGGCATGATGAGATGGGCTATTCTGGAGGTTCATAGATGTCTTACTTGCAATTGAGACCTGTGGCAGGGTGCTTGTATTACCACCTATATTTTAGTGTAGATTGAAGACGTATTCTTTTGTCAGGCAGGATTAAGAGTGCCTTTATGTTGACAACGATCTTTCGGCTTGGTTTCTCTTGGTTCCTTAGTACATGTCATCCTGTTGGTTACTGTAGAACTTCCTTCGACGAATTTCTGAATAACGCCCAGTACCGTCAAGTCCCACATCCCCAGGCCAGATACTGTCCGCAAGCTCTGCTTCAGATCCACGGAAGCTAATACAGAACTCAGTCCGGTATTTGTTCCACATCAAAAATGTCCACAACTCTAACAAATAGCCTGTTGGGATCCTCACCCATCCCCATCCCGAGTGACCATCCCACGATAATGAGACAGCCTTAACGATGAATTCGCCGTTTTCAATATCTTTCAAAACAGCCTCATCGGCGAGCAAAACATAGTTGAATAGATAGTCTGCCATAGCTCGACTCTCAGAGGGCCTCGTGCTCACGCGAAGTTTCCGATTGGCTTTCTCTACAACTTCAGTCTCTTTGAGCTTTTCGGCGTTGCAGAATTCCCGGAGACCTCGAGCATCGAGTCCATCCAGTCGAGCGGGATTCTCCTGGACATCGAGATGAAATAATTCCTGAACTCGTCGCCTATCATCTTGGTCTACTTCCTCGTCGTCCTCAAACCCTCCAAATGCCAGCTTAGTCTGATGCCTCAAAGAGTATAGGAGCGATTGCCAATGCTCATCGGACTCTTTACCATAGTAGGTACGGTAGATGGTAAAGCCCCATTTGCGGTAGTGGTGAAAATTGTCGGGGTTCTTTCTTCCTCCAGGGGCCAGTTCGGTCCCGCGCCGAATCTGCCAAACCTCATCCATTGTTTCTTGAATGATCTCGGACATCTTGGAAGGGCTTGAGCATGAGGGTACGCAATGATGTAGATTGATGAGCTGTGATGATCAGCTAATTAAAGCGATATGATCTTCAGGATGGAACCTCAAGAAACTTTGAATTGGCTAAGTTGATATGCTAGGGGCGAGACCAATTTAAGTTAGCTCGCTAACAAAATCAGGGCTAGGTGGACCCGGACTATAGATCTCCCGATGTTTGCCCATCGTCAAAGGAATGACACACGATGCTCAAGGAGCAATGTGACTACTAGAAGGTAGCAGGGAATAAAAATATCACGGACCTCTACTACTCTTCAAGTCTAACTTAAGTAGCCCAAACAACCGATTCTGAGCCCAATCAACTTTGATAATTTACATCTTATGCATCCTAGGTGCTCTTCCTCTCCCCCTCCCAGTTCCATTTCGTCTTAGGGGATCATCGAGCTCTCTCTATCCCTGCCTCGTCTTATGGCATATCTTTCTTGGATTCATTCCCTCCGAGTCTACCAAGTCCATCAACTCCACTCCTCCGGCCTTCACCAGTCTCGACAACACATCCTCCTGTGCCCTAATTCTTTCCGGTGCTTTGTACATCTGACTCCGCCCAAAATACGTACCACTAGCAGTTCGATGAAGAGCTGTCTGGCCATCAACGTTCTGTATTGCAGGGTCAGCACCGTGCACCAGAAGGAGCGAAACTGCATCGGCCCATTCGAGGTTTGCCGCTGCAATATGTAATGGCGTATTGCCGGTGGTGTTAATGTCAGCCGAATACGCGCCGTGGGCGAGTAAGGTTAATACTGTAGCTGTGTCAACGGAAGTTTTACCCCTGCTGCTGTAGGAATTTATACTTCTATCTTCAAGATGAAATAGAGTGTGCAGAGGCGTTTGACCTTCTGCATTCCGCATGCCAGCATCGCCGCCCCTGGCGCACAGGAGTTGGAAAATGAGTATGTACACCTTATTGTGTCGACTCCTTGACCAACTGGCATAGTGTAGAGGTGTATTTCCATCGTTATCTGGGACGTTGATAGCGGTTGGGTCCATGTCCAAGAGTAGTTCAATGATACTCGCAATGTTATGTGCTTTACCTTCCGCAATTGAGTCCTCCCTTAGCAAGTCGCTTTGAGTCACCCAGTGGACAGGAAGGCTTCCACGAGTGTCTCGTTGCCAAAGGATATCTAATATATCGACCTCGGAGCCTCGGTACTCAATAAGAGCCTTCACAGCCTCGAAGTTTGCGTTGGTGCAGGCAATATATAGTGCATTTACTTCGAAAGTGCGATCATGCAGATTCCAAAAGTTCGTATCCCATGGGCCTCTTTGCACTTTGGCATAGATATCGGCGCCACCATCGATAAGTCTCTTAATCAATTGTGAACCTGCCCATTCCGCGGCCAAAGTCAGGACGGTGTCCTGTATTTTCTCCTCATAGTCTGGTAGAGCGGCATCAGTCGCGCAGGCACCTCGATCTAATAGCAAATTCATGACTGCTTCGCTTTCCTTAGAGCGAAGTCCTCCCTCGAGTGGAACAGAAGCCCAATAGAGATAACAGGCAGAAGCAGCTGATATTAACGCAGTTTGGCCGCTTCTATCACGCTCATGGATGCAGGCATACCGTGGCTGGTTATCGAGTAGGAATCGGACCATTTTAACCTGGCCCAATTGGGCAGCGTCGTTTAATAATAGGAAACTTCCGGATTCGAATCGGATTTGTCGTTCGGGATCCTTGCCCTTCGTAACATGGTCCAGAAGGATTTTGAGTACATCAAAGCCTCCTTGCTGGGCTGCCCACTGGAAACAGTTCATGTCTATACCACCATAAGAGCCGCCCCAGTCTGAATACTGAAAGCTATCTGGGACGGCCCAGAGATCGCTCGTGAAGACCTGCTCTATCGAGACAGCCCATGGTGCAATCGTCAGGTATTGTTGAAGAGCCTTCGTGTTGTTCTCTTGAATTATCGTATACAGAAGGTCAAAGCTTGGATCCTCACATAGAACTGAACCATCCGCATGAAGCATCGTCATGGGGATTGGCCAAGGTCCCTCAAGTCCTTGACTTTCAAACTCAGCGTTTGGGTCCTTAGTAAAACGACAATAAGGTGACGAGTTTTTCGTCTGGATAGACGAAGACATAGATATGGATGGATTTATCAGTTTAATGATAAGAAAAGTATTGATTGGAGACTACAATATGTGTTGGCCGCAGGAGATACTTATGTAAAGTCGATTAGAATTCGATATTCAAGCAGTCGGGTCATGGACTCATGGCCAATGCACTGAAGCGGGTCAGGTCCGGCGAAGAGTCATAGCCCGAGTTCAAATTACGTACCATGTAATGGAGCATAATCAATTCTAAATTCCTGCTGATAACCCATTCCCAGTAGTGGCGGAACTCTAAGTAACGGTATCTACTACTATGTACTTATATATAAAAATCCTCGACTTTTCTTCGGCCCCTTGGACACTCAACAACAATGCCGCCCACTCTGCCTGAAGATAAATCACCATACGACCACTTCGTTCGGGATCCAAAGCATCATGATAATGGTAAAGAACCTCTTTATGCATCAATGACTATGGTTGATCGTGATAGATCTGTTCTATGCAAACCAGATGAATTCGACCTCCTTCTTCTGATTATTTGTGGGAATCATGTGATGACTCTAGAGTAGTATCTCGATGTTGCGCCTTGGTTTATCGAGGAAATAGAGTATCTTCCTCTGTACTACTCTCCCTTCCATACAGCTGTATCCCACGGAAGCCGTGGTGTCCTCGGAACCCTCCTTTCCTACTACGAAAGAGTCATAAAACTATGCCAAAGAATTACCTTACGAAAACGCGGTCCCACCCTATGCAGCGAAGCTGCTAGATGAGGCTATCTGGATATAGAGGAGTTTTTATTCCATAACCATCCACTATATGCTGATATTCGTGATGATAAATAAGTGGCGTAAACGAAATTCGGCATTTGCCGCGTCTTGCTCATCTAGTTAGCAAGTGACGCTGTATGTTAGCAGCTTTCTCATTGGTGGTATGTCTCACATAAGTTGAACTAGTGTTGTTAGTGTCTCAGCTTAACTCTTCTCGGCTTCTCACTTTAGGGTATGGAGCCTTCCTACCCCTCATCTTTTCCTAATCACTCTCTCGCTTAGCAGGTGTAACATCGCAACAGAATGCGACATTACTTCCTGGTAGTCCTTGTTGAGGCTACAGGTTTAGCGAGCGGTGAACTCTGGCCATATAGCCGCTACCATGGGCATCATGATGCTGGTTTCGTCACGAATCCCTCTCGTCATCCATCGCCCAAGTCTTTCGCAGTGCGAGCCAACTATTTCGTTCAATGGCTTGGTGATCTGATAAACAAAAACGACAATTACGATTTAGGTGACATCTTTGAAGACGGTACAATCTCGGGCAATTTTACATCAATCGAAGATCTATCCAGCCGGATTGCCACGCCACAACAACCTGTCATTGGCCCACAAGTCCCAGACCAAGGTCCTGAGAATGATCCAATGCTTGACGCAAGCCTGCTTTTCAGAAACCTGAATTATGAGTTGGAGCCGGATTGCCTCCGCAACAAATCGACTTGGTGGTTTCGAACATACGAAGGCCACTGCAATTGGCTAAAGAAAGGCGAATCGGGTGAAGGCTCAGTCGGATCGGCCAGACCATGCGATTATCAACAATACACGTATGCAGATGGCATATCAAAGCCGCGAGGAGGTCCAAACCCACGAGCCGTTAGCAATGCATTCTTCAAGAGGATAAATAAGATTTACTAAGATCATACGCCTCTACTTCTGGGACTTGTCGAGGTGAGTGTTGCGCCCGTTACGTATTGAGTCTCGATTCTAATTTGGTCAGTTCATTATGCATGACGTTACGTATAGCCGGGACTCTATTGATGAATTTCTCGAAGTTCCTATGCCAGAGGATGAAGTGATATTCCCTCTCAACACCACACTCAGAGTGCCAAGAACAGCGTCAATGCCAGGTACGGGCACGTCAAGAAGCAATCCCCGTGAAAACATGAATATGGCAACAACATGGCTTGACATATCGTCATTATATGGCAGCACGTCCGATGTAGCACACCGACTGAGATCAAAGGTTGATGGCAAGCTTCTCACGCAAGAAGTCCAATCCCCTGGCACCAAGGCTAAAGCGTCTTACCTTCCCTTCAACACCATGGGCGTACCGACCAACACGCGACCTGGCGTGAAGCCGGAAAACCTGTTTGCCGGAGGTGATCCCCGTACTAATGAAGACTGGCTACTCCTCGGTATCCACACATTACTACTTCGAGAGCATAACAGGCTGTGCGACATTCTCAAGGAACAGAAACCGACCTGGGACGATGAGCAGCTCTATCAAACCGTGCGACTCGTCATGTCCGCAAAACATGCCCTAATCGCCAATGCATACCAGATGGCCTACTGGACGGAGGAGATGCCATGGCCAAGAGATGACGGATTTCCACTTTACCGTCAGATGTTTGGTGAGAACGCACTGGAGATAAACCCTGCTAATACGTATCCTTGGCCGCTTGTCACCAAGAATGGGAAGCCAATGACTGTGTCTGCAGAGATGGCCGTCGTATATCGATTTCATGAGTTCATCATCCCGAGTTTCCCGATAAAGGACCAGAATAATGAGACGTTATGGGAGCAGAATTTGTTTGACACAAGTTTCAACAGCACTGGGTTTCTCGACATTGGTTTGGAAAGGATTCTTGCTGGGGCCCTTTCATCGCATATTCCTAACTTCAAGTCTGGAGTAGACGAGAGTTTTAGAAGCGCTGGACTCTACCGCGGTCGTCCCTTCGACATTGTTGTTTCGAGTATCGTGCATGAGCGAGAGCAAGGACTGCCAACGTTCAACCAATATTTCCGCGCGTACAATGCTCAGGATCCAGAGGTTATTGTCCCGATCCGTGATTCCTGGGATAAATTTTCGACTGATCCTGAAGTCATTGGAAATCTCAAAAAGCTCTACAAGCACCCTGATGATGTCGATCTCGTTGTGGGATGCCAACTAGATGAGGAATATTTCCCCGGTACTACAGTTCCCAAGTCAGCGCTTATCATCAGCCTCTTCAGTTTATTCGGAATGGGAAACTCTGACCGTTTCTCCATCGGCTTTGCGATGATGCGCTGTCTCCTTGTTGATCGCCCGTGGGATTGTCATCCCAGTAACGCTCTGGAAGACCTCATATGGGAGCGAAAAGACGTACCTGGGTTTCCTAACTTTAGGTTTTATAGTGACTTTTGGGTCAAGGAATTGGATTTGCCAGCTCATGGTACAAATCTTCTATGGCGGTTGATCACAGAAAACTCAGAGATCAATTGTGTTCAGAGATCGCCTTTGTTTCCGCCTGATAAAGATACCAACCCGATTCTTTGTTCAAGGGAAGCGAGTGCAGCTTCATCATTGGCTGTTCTGCTAAGCCTTTTCTAAATCGCTTTGTCGCTGTTAAAACAAGGTTCCTTTAGCTTCATCGCTACAGTTATCATCACAGTGGGAAGTGGCATCCTAGCAATCATACACTACTTGGGATGGAAAACTCCGATGAGACGCAAAGCCTGACCCGAAGCGTTGTTTAATCCTTGGATAATCCTTTCATGCATCTAACAGGCATAATAAGAAACAGAAAGGGGAGACAGATAATGAAGCCATTGCTATATTCACAGAACCATGACTTCATATAATACTCTAACTCTAATACAAATCTCCTTATCCGTCTGGACAGAGGAATGTCCTAACATTTAATATTAGATCGTCATACGGAACTTCAGCAAGTTTCCTTCAAGGATCTCCTTCTTCTTGTTCTCTAGTTCCTCCATATCCCAATTGACCGTGACGAATCGCCCCGAGAGCCAGTCCCGCCTCTCACGAGATAACCAGACCATCGTATCAGCAGCCAACTCCACCGTATCATTCAAGTGAGAATGCATTGCTGGCGGCATATTCAAAGCCAGCTCAGTTTTGATCCCGCCCGGATGAATTGATATGGCGACTAATCCCTGCTCGTAATACTCCTTGTCGATGAACTCGGTAAAGCGACAGAGAGCAAACTTGCTCGTCTGGTATGCTGAAGCCCCAGGAACGATGATCTGAGCGCCAACACTGCTAATATTGATGACAGTTTTGGTAGCTGATTTGAGAAGCAGGGGGATGAAATAACGAGCAGAGAGGTAAGTGCCTTTCATGGTGACCTCCCAAGTCCACCACCACTCCGATGGATCAGACTCGGCGATGGGTTTCCATTCCTCAAGACAGCCTGCGTTATTTATCAAGATGTCTAAGCTGCCATCGAGGATGTTCTTGGCGGTCTCAGCAGCCGCTTTGACCGACTCCTCTGACGTGATATCCAGCTTGACAGAATGAACGAGAGGTTGAGGCCTATTGGCCTTCTTGGCAGCATCTATGACAGAAGCTTCAACATCCGCCATGTCAGAACGGGCGGCGAGGATGATTCTAGAGCAGCCTGCCATGGCGAAACGGATTGCGCTCGCCTTTCCGATCCCTTTGGAGGCGCCGGTGATCAAGACTGATTTGTCCGTCAGGTCGGCTTTGAGCGGATCAATGAAAGGATAAGTGTCGTTGTGTGTAGAGACGTAGCTGGCTAGAGTAGGCCAGTTGGTCTCGCGTAGAGAGGAGTCCTGAGCTGACATTTCGAGTTTTGAGAATCGCGACCGAGATGAATATGACTCCCGGTTTGTCTAACTGCTGTATTCATTGAGATTGAATTTATATCGCTGTGGTTGTAGTGCTTGGCCATCATGGGTTAATAGCTCATACGTAGTAGTGATGCCGAGAAGACGGAGTTAGGATCGGGAATCGGCAGAGCATCGGAAATAGCGGGAATGATATTTTATTCGTATTCGCTAAACAGTATCCACTGACAGGATACTCAGTCTTTTATCCTGTGCTCGTGTAATCATTCCAAAGTATAAATGCGAAAATCCCTCACAGACTTGAGTGGCTCCGTGCAGCGAATTTCTGGTGCAAGTCCTACTTGTCCCTCCCCCGGACTCCGCGCAATGCAGTCGAATACGGGGAGACTAACTGGGTGGTCCATGCCAAACTCGGTTTTCCAGATCGAATGGATCAACTGCATTTTCGCGTCCTTGCTTCAAGGAAGGTCAGGCTGGAAGATTTCAGCCGCGGGATAAGTGCACAAGATTCGCACGGGATCCATCTGAATCCTGGGGCGTCTGGGGTCTTTCCAAGGACTGCATCTCTGGATCCACCTGAACATGAATCTTTTAGCCAGATGAATCTTCACCACCATCAAGCCGCTCCCAGTTCTTATTTCTCTTACCAGCTGCCACTGATTGTAATGTTATAACAGCTCGGTTAGTCCCAGAAAACGGTGTAGCACAAGGTAGAGAAGAGCCTGCAGTAGTATCAAAACGGAAATATGAGCTAAAAAGCTTCCTTATGGCATGTAAGAAGCCAGCAATAGTTCCGACGCTAGTTTCTACCATCGACCAGAGATATATAGATACGAGATTATCTGGAGAACACATTAGAGTCTGGTAAGATATATAAATCATAAGACTAACAAAAGAAACTCTCCGGAGTAGTAATACCCTTATAATAAGGTATTCAAATGAGAGTAAATATAGATGCACTAAAAGGAACTTAGTACTCAATATCTGAATTACAGAGTAGGAAAGAGGCTTACAAAACTGCTAGACTAAGAATAATACTAACAGAAACCTTAGTTACTTTCTGCATATTAGACTTATACAGCATAAAAAACGGCAGGATCGAACATATCCAATCCAACACGATTGCACTGATAGCCAGCACATAGCCTGTACTAGTTCTGATGGTTGGTGAACATGTATTATAGTTATCCCAGTTTGCACTTATAGGGAGACATACAGCCAGCATGCCAATAACGGTATAAAGCAGAGTGCCTATAATGAAGACAATTGTCCCCCCAAATGATCCTAAGGTGCAGTATCTTGACAGCGAGCCGCAGGAACGTGATACAGATAGAGCATTTAAGACATATTAATGACAAGATATATATCAATTCACCAATCCATGTATACTAGATGTTATTAATTAGCAGCTGCATTAATATTATATTTAGATTTAAAGATGACATTACTTTAAGAATGGCTCTCTGTTGGTAGCTATTTAAGCTGGCATCTTTTCTTCCTAAGCCAGCATAAATAGCTTGGATACTCACAGCTACATGGGCGACATGTCGTAGCTAGATAACTTCAACATGTTTGGATTTTGTGGGAATGATATATAAAATTACGCAGCCTGCAAGCATGAGACCGTCATCTCAACCAAAGGTTGCAAATTTCAAACGAACAAAGCAGCGTAGCATGATAACTATTGCTGTGAGAAAAAGGAACACAGTTGACAGCACAATCATGGTGCGCCCTAGACCTGAAGGCTTCACCCATGTTGCGCTTGCGTCAAGCATTAGTAGGTTGGGTGATGGTTCGATTGCCGCGGTGTTGAAAGTGCGAAGTGTACTGATATTAATTTGAGACGGGTCGCCTTTTTGAAGCGATTGACAGTAGGACGTGGTATCAAGTCTAAGCTATTCCCGGCGCTTTGCCACGTCCATGGAAAGAGTCTAGTGAACTTTATCATTCGAGGATCCCAGATTTAAAATTGTGGCTTACTGAGGAACCTTGGTTGGGTGCGAGATTGCTATGCATTCCTGTATTGCCTGTCTTTGGTGGTTTACTGTAAGAGATCAGCAGTCCGTCGAACCGTCCAGACGGCCAGCAAGTATTCTCAAATGCAGATAACACATCTAGCTCGAAAATTAGACGCATATGGCCTCGGTGGCTTTGTAGATGTCTTCAATAGTATTGAGCTTAGTGGTTAGACTCTCGGAATATCGGGCGTTGGTCATCATTCCCTGCGGTTACCAAGGACTTGGTTCATCCACCCTGGTTATACCGCTTTCTTCCAAGATGCATCGAAAATAGCATATAAACCCGCCATTTTCTCTGTCGGGTATAATGTGGTGGATCGATTGACTTTGCTTCTACTACCTATCGGCAGCCGAGCTACAATATCATGGAGCAAGCCACTACAGTCGACGCTGATAGACAGAGCTCCTCATTTTCTTACTGATAATCTTCCTCGATTTATCACGGTTACAGTTACTTTCCCCTCCTTTGACCTGCATATCCGATCTTCACTATTGGGAGAATTATCGCAGAACATGTTGCAGCTTGTCCTACCTGGGAGGGTGGAGTTCATTTGTGACAGCAGCAAAAGATCTAGAATGTAAGATGGATACGTGAAAGAGCGGGCTAAAACGATAGTTCGCGATTTGGGATTTTACAGCTTGATGAGGAGTCGCGGAGACCAGGGGAAACTGAAGACTAAAGATAGCAAACTCATACAAGTTAACTGCGTCGCTAATCTAAGGAAACAATTTTCAGAATATCCGCGATTAGCCCCATTTTGTCAAGTCGCTGAGCTATGACATGACAGCATGTGGCGGTTGCCGGTCCATAAACGGTAAGCCGGGAGCCTCGGCCGCCAAAACAACAGCGGGGTAGATATCCCGTGTCTACCCTGACAATGATCTGATCAATCTAAAAAATCACTGAAACGTTATTCTGATATTTCTTTGAATCATAATTATCTCAAGAGATACTATTTTTAAACGGTTAAGCCTTTGCAAGCCACTTACAACTACCATGAAGTCCGTCGTCTTCAAAGGGGTCAAGCAAGTTGCCCTTGAGGATCGGCCGAAACCCACCATTCAAGACCCCAAAGACATTATTGTGAAGGTCAAATACACAGCATTATGCGGAAGGTTAGAACAAGATTCATGAACCTTGCAAGTCTTCATCTGCTAATTACGTTTCGCAGCGAGCTTCATGTCTTCCGCGGACATCAACCTTCCGGAACCGGCTTCATCATGGGTCATGAATTCACCGGTGTCGTTGATGAAGTTGGCTCCGCTATCACCAAGCTCCAACCTGGTGACGCGATCGTCAGTCCTTTCACCGTGAGCTGCGGAGAGTGTTTCTTCTGCAAACACGGATTCTCATCACGATGCGACAAAAGTCTGCTCTTTGGTACAGTTCCTCTTGATGGAGCACAGGCTGAATATGTGAGAATTCCGTATGCTGAAAGCACTGTCGTTAAAGCCCCCGAAGAGATCGACGACTTGAAACTCTGCTTGATGGCGGATATCTTTCCAACCGGCTGCTATGCTGCATCCAATGGTCTGAAGGATTTGAGTAAGGAGCAGGTCGAGGATAGTATCGTTGTCCTGATCGGCTGCGGGCCAGTGGGTATTTGTGCTCTCATCGCCGCGCTGGAGTACAAGCCGAAAGCAACTCTGGCGGTTGACGGTATAGAGTCTAGACTTTCACTTGCTAAGAGTCTTGGTGCCGAACCATGGAATTACCTCACACAGAAAGATGAGCTGGAAAAGCGAGTCAAGGAATTGAGTGACGGTCGTGGCGCTGATGTGATCATTGAAGTTGTTGGACATAGTTCGGCTCTGGATATGGGCTTCAAGCTTCTTCGACCCTGGGGTATCATCTCTAGTGTTGGTGTTCACAATGGAGAGATTCCATGGACTGGGAATCAGGCATACGGGAAGAACCTCACTATCAAGATGGGCAGATGCCCAGTTAGGAGTAAGTTCACGTCGCGAACAGTCAAAGTCGCCGTCTGACGATTATCCATAGGCATCTTCGAAGACTCCTTGAAATTGCTGGCTAAGAAGCAACACCTCTTGGAGTAAGTCACCGTACCACTGTATTTGAGTAGGCTAACATAATGCAGCTTCATGACCGCGACTGTAATGCCATTAAGCAATGCTCTCGAGGGCTACGAGTTGTTCGACTCGATGAAGGTACAAAAGGTTATTTTCGATGCGGAGAAATAATAATTACTCTTGATTATGTATTGTATTAAATATTACTACCCAATCACAGTTTTACATGGATGAGTAGGTGTAGCACAGAGGGCCATCGCGAGTATCCATGTAGTCCTTCACAACAGGCTCTTTATCAGCCAGTCGCATAACCGGCATCGCGTCAGTGATGTCGGCAGTGTTCCACTTGTTGGGGTCGTTGAAGCCAGTGTAGTCAGCCAGACGAGTGGCGTTGCGGCCTTGCCACTGGAGAAATGTTAATAATCATGAAGACTGAAGAGGCATGAGGAAGTGTTTTTACCTTGGCCCAGACACGATCGACGTTGGCGTGATGAAGGAAGAAGAGAGGCTCGTTGGGCGAAGTAGCAGGACCCATGTCACCAAAGATGATGCTGTGAACTATTGGCATGTTAGTATTTGTGGATCAAGGTGCTTGACGATGACGTACCTTGAGCATGAGGCAGACCCTCAAGCATATCAGACATGGAGTGATAATTGTCAAAGCTGTAGATGGTATCCATGACCCGAGAGTTGTAGGCTGTAGCTTGCATGTCACCAAGAATCTGGTTACCATCCTCATCTTTGCCAAGCCCACCATTGAACTCGCGAGTGAAGCAGTGAAGACGATTGCCTGGGGTGTTCATGTCAGGCCATCCCATAGCCAGTGTAAGATTCGTGTTGGCAAAAGGTCCATCAACGACACAACGCTTAAAACCAGGAACATCACTACCAGTGAGCTTCGCATCACCGCCAAATCCAGTCTTAGGGTCAAAGAGAGGAGAATTGACAACATCGTTCTTATCAGCGTCAATCGTCCAGTCCCAATATGGCTGAACACCCTTGTAATCGCACTCATCGCGAAGCATATCCTCATGAAGCTGGACATACCAACGATGCCAGGGGAGGAAATTCGCGACAAAGTGGATCTCTGTGTTGAGGCTGAAATGAGTATACACGAGATCGTCCATGCGTGTTGTCACGTCGTCGACATCTTTGTATGCTTTTTGGGGGAGGTTGCGAAGACAGACTGCAGCGCGGAGATATTCTGTCTTTTCGGCGCTGGTGAGTTCGCGCCATTCTTTACGAACGACGGGGTCAGAGCATGAGCCCTCTGCGCGGGTTACAGGGCTGGCGATGGATAGGGCTGCGAGGGCCAGGCTGGCGAGGAATGAGTGGGCGAGCATTTTGTGAAAGCGAGTGTGTTGAACGAATGACTGATTTGGGTAACGAAGGACGAGCTTGGCTGGTTGACTGAGATTTTCGAAGGGTTGGCCATGAACTTAAATAGCAGTGAGCGTTCCCTGTCCCTTGCACCGGTATATCGTGAGTTCTTCTCCTTTCCGGGGCTACCGTCTAGCGGCATCTCATACTGCCGGCATACGGGAGAGGCTGTCCACTAGAAATAAGCACAGCCGGGAGAGTGGAGTAAAGCCGTTGAAGAAATTGCTAAAATAAGTTAAAAAAGGCAAATACGATCTTTATCGTGTTCGGTCATCTCCTGCTTCTAGAAGCCAAGAGCGATTTCAGTTGTCGCTAAGAATTAGAATTACAGGGCCTTCGGCGGTTTTTCCACCAAATGCATCACACTGAAACTCTTAGCGGAGTCTTTGACCCATGTTAAAATCTTTTTATAGCGATTGAGATCGAGGACAGGGGTTGAAGGGCGGGATACCACGCTAGATTGGGTTTAGTGGGAGGACACGGACCATAGGGTAAGTTTATACAATTGTTGTTGCCAAGATATTAAAGGGTGAGTTCATCTGAAATCCCGTATAGAATTGTCGATCGGATCTAGTGAGATTGAAGGGAATTTCTGACGAGATGTCACTATGAGGCTGTCATTGACAAGTGCCCATACAAGGAGGCTGAGAGCTGATAAAGAAACCATTCAGTTCTTGGCCAATAGATTCTCATCAGGTTGCGTGCGGGGCCTTCCCAGCTTGGGGCCCAAGAACCTCATACGCAAGACTTCTCGTTTTTGAGTTCACCGATTAACTAATCCCCGAGTTTAAAATAACGACCTACCCAACATGAAGTCCTGGTTCCTCGCCCCTGACTTCACTTTCACTCCCGACGGGCCCCTCCAGCTTGGCGCGGTCATCCCTCATCCCAGTCGTCCGACCCAGACCCTTGCATCACCCCGCACCGACGCAATCACGCTTCCTGAAGTGCAAACTCTGATCGAGGCGAACCATTCTCACTCAAATGATGTCACTCGCACAGCTGGTGTGAATCTGTTTGCCAAGTTTGTAGAGCTTGCTTCTGCTTCTATTGGCTATGAGACTAGTCGGCGCAATGCGCTGGCGTATGGGACTGTAGATCATGAGGTTCGATCTTTGACGGCGCCGTTTACGAGGGAATTTCTGCGGAGTATTGTTGACGCGGAGGCTGTCAGAGAGCATATTGACTCTGGTATGTTTGGAAAGCGAGCTGTCTACTTCGTTTCTGGACTTAGGGTTGCTACGTCTTCTTTTACGGTAACGAAAGAGAAGGGCGTCGGACATAATACCTCACTGTCCGGTTCGGGCCTAGCAGGCCCTGTTCCGGTCGAGGTCGGCGCCGGTATCTCAGGTGGAAAGGAGAGTTCGAAGACGGATTCTTACGAGACTGCACCAGGTATAATCTTCGCCTACCGTCTTCATGCCATACGTGTTCGTGGTAGCGGGACCATCGGTTCAGAGATGTTTTCGAACAAAAAGACATTCATGCATGGCAAACTCGTGCCTGATCCTGAGCCCTTTGAGGTCATTGATGTGGACGCTGAAGTGTTGAAGGCTGATAGAAAGGAGGAGGAGGATGCACCGAAGTATGAGATGGAAGACCTTGGAGATGAGGAATACTGTTTCTTGGCGGAGGCATAGTTTTGTGTCTCTTCCTCACAACCACGAGTCTGAATTGATGAATAAATGCTTATATTATGCCTTTAATATTATCGGTACATGAATGGTGATACGGCATCATACATAGCAGCCCACGCCCTCCATGCATCCGCCTTCTCACTCCAGAACCATATTGGATTTATAAACCTATTATGCCCTGTTTGATCCGGTGCCATCTTTTCCAGCAATCTTCTCATACCTTCAGTCTTCTTCAGACACTTGACCGGGCTTTGTTCCGTAGGTATGGGAAGAATCGTCGAGAGAACCTCTGCGTAGGCTATTGCCGACGCTGCTATACCAGCAGCTACCGCTGTAGCTATGGATGACCCCGGGTGACATACATGGGCACCAAAGCGTTTTGTAATCTCGTCATTGAGACGTGTTGGTAAATTATCACCGAACGTGCCGAGAGCTGTACTATTTCTGTCAGTTATTGGTGGGTTGGTTGCATTGAAGGTCCCCTGGCAATCTGTGGCTCTAATCGAGATAACTGATCTATGTCTCGCGGGGAAAGCTTCTCTTTGATAAGCCGCATTATTTCCTGCGCTAGCTAAGAATGTGATATCGCGATTCCGCTCGACGTCTTCTATAGCTGTAGAAATGATATCGTCGTCATGCGGGAAGCCGAAGGACATGGAAATGATGTCCGCTTCTGCTTCAACTCCGGCCCAGCGGATTGCCTACCAACGGGTCAGTGTCACAGATACGACTCAATGATGTTTTACTCTGACCTGTGCTATTTGACCACTGCTGAACTCGAGTTCGCTGGTATTCCTCGCAACTCGGGCCACATATACGTGAGCCAGCGGAGCAGCTTCCATGATGAGTCGAGTCATCAGGCTCCCATGACCATATTCATCTTCCATCGAGTTTGATTCAGGGTTGTCGTCGCTCCCATCTCTTCTAAAATCCTTCCACGCCTTTATAGATTTCTTTCTCTTTGGTATCTTGTAAAATGGCAACTCTGCATCGCACCCTGTATCTAGAACCGCTATCTTGACAGGCTTGAAGTCGTGATCTGGCTTTTCATCCCGAAGATTCAAGATATGCATGCTGATATGTTTCAAGTTGTCCAGCCATTCCTCTGGAACGATTGTCTTGCCTGTATGGAAAGATGCGACTTGACAGTGAAGTTTGTTGTGAGTTTCGACCTCTTTGCATCTTGCCAAGTAGGACACGTATTTTGCGTCAGCTTTGAAAGCGATGTTGACAAGTTTCGAGAGCGGTTCGACAATTTCAGTATACACTTTCCGCCTTATGCCATCTTCGCCCGCGCTGATGGCAAGGTCATCCTTTGTAGAATTCTGAATAGTCCTGGGTTTTGGCGTCGAAGTGTTGAATATTCTGGGATCTAGGCAATTCGCAACGGCTCTTGCAAAGATATCTCGGTGTGTCGAACGCGCCCACTGTGCCTTTTCTAGCTCACCTAATAATTGCCTGGCGACACCGTGGTCTCTGTTCAATCGAGAGATAAAGGGTAAGTGTGTCATTGACTTGAAAGGCCTTGCAAGTCCAATTTGTAGGAGTATAAGTCCCAGGCCAAGGATGTGAGGGAACGGGTGCGTCAACATTGACTTGTCTTCACCTTCTGAGTGTCTCTGTTGATCTTCGAAGTCAAGGGGCATGTACACCCGCAAAGCAAGCTGATCTTTCGGTGAGTGTTGGTGATCCATCTCATGCATAAACCAGATGTCATCGCTGGTCCAGCGATTCTTCATCAAGTCTGATTCGTAGAACTGCCAGAAGGAATGTGCAATAGCATGAGCGAGTAAGATCTTGTCCTTATCAGTGAGCTTATAGCTTTGGATGACCAGAGACAGTGGAAGCCCTTGACCCGGGCATAAGAATCTCTCTAGAGGAGCTGGTGGTGGTAACGATACAAGGCCGATGCCTTTGACGAAGTTGAGATTGATTTTGGCGAACAATTGATGTTTCAAGACTTGACAGAAGTAGTCAGAGTTGATTCGCTTCAAACTAGAAACCTTTTCATCTCTCTCTTCGTCGCTGGAGGCGTTTGCGAACTTGACACCACCTCGGCGACCTTTCGTTTGCCTTGCTTTATTAGCTAGATACTGAAGTCTACGCATCAAACTCACATGGGAATGCCCAACCATAAATGCTGCCAGTAGCTCATGTTTTCAGAGGAAATCACCACCTCGAACTGCGCGTGTTTACTTTGTATATGCGGCGTCGCATCAAGGTGGAGTCTGATCGGATGAGCCAGTTTATGATGATGAGGCTTTGCCTTGTTAGATTTCCTCAGCCAAGATTTCTCCTTCGTTATTTCCGCGTGGTGACAAAACGCATGCTGGTGAAGAGCCTCAAAGAGGTTTCTGCTGACATGCTGAGGATAGTCGTCTGGTTCTGGCAAGGCAGATCCTGCTGAGAGCTGGTCAAGGCCAGTCTTTTTCTTTGGCTCATCTTGGCTCAATTTGGCTAAGAACGCGTCGCACTGCTCTTTAGCCTGTACTGGGAGAGTCTTGTCGGTGATGAAGGACATAGATATGCATTTCTTCAGCCGTGATCTGTTGTCTGGTCTTGCCAGGACCACAATCTGCATATAGTCCTGCCTAGGAATGATCTGGCTTCTTGCTGAAGTTGGAAACTACATGTCTCAGTTAGTGTCCCAAAAGAGAGGCAGACACTTTACCATGCAGATACCAAGTAGTGTATGTAAGAGTGTTGCGGCGACATCTTCAGCGTCTTGGTCAAGCTCGTAACCAGCGAATGACTCTTGCGCAATTTGCCCCAGCCTCGTTCCAACTTCCCCCGCAAGTCGTTGCCGCTGGCGGATACCGCACTCCATCACCAGACCATACACTTCTTTAGCCACTTCAGCGACCATTTCGCATGCGCTGAAGCGTTCGGAAGCCATATCGTCGCTCGCATGTTTGGTCTCCGTAAGGCTGAGCTGTGTTGCGTGGAGGTTCGACGATGACCTATTTCGGTGCGGCTGAGCTGAGCTCACGTGACGATAGTCGACAGGAAATCTTCCACTGTCCGCCCTTATGCGGCTGCCTCATCCTCGCCATCTCCTCTTTTGTGCTGCTTCATCGTCTCTAAACGAGCACAAAATGCGCCCCTGCTCATTTTGGGCCTTTTGATTATGGATCTCATGAGTCTGACTGCACGAGACCTTTCCAACAAGTGTCTTGAAGCCTTTCAAATATGCTTGACCTTTCCTTGTCCCGACCCTGGTCTGTCCAATCAGCAAGCGTCTCACGATGAGCGATTTGAGTATCGCTTAGCAGACTTTAATCTCTGGATTGACGGAATCGGCGCCTTGGCTCCTTCAAAAGCTTCGCTAGATGCGAGGTTGAGTGAGCGACCAATTGACCTTTCCCTCGTCAAAGGAAACCTTGTTATGCTGTTTCAGTCATTGGAAGACTGTTTGAATCTACTCGAAGCTGATGGATCTCTTGAAGACGCTTTGCTGGACATTGATTCGGCCTTGGAAAGCCTTGTCACTCTGTCTCTTGCTATTCGTAGGACAGGGCGAAGATCACGACTTCACAAAGCAGATCGTCTTTTCAAACCGGAAGAACATGCTGAGTTGAAGAAACACTTGGAGGCTATCGTCCTTCTTCGTCCTGGGTCTGGTCCATGCTTTCAAGATGATGAGTTCCAAACCAAGATAAAGTCTTTGACACCACTTCAAAACCACCTTGTCACGGCCGACTTGAAGCGGAGAAATCGCTTCATACAAGCCCAACTACACTCCTTGGGCTTAAAGAAGAGAAGTGTTGGCTTCGAGCTGCCGGCCCCTGGAGCTACTCAACAAACTCCTAACCCAGCCCTCAGTTCACCGATCGTAGCAGGAGAGATTTCATCGCCTATACCCTCCGATACTGCTGAACAAGCTCGCAAATCGTTGCCAGCACCAATGTCAGTTACCTCAGCCTCGATCCCAGAGAGTAAGCTCCAGTACAAGGAGCCCGCTTCCAAAAGAACAGAGTCTTCACCCATAACGGTTATTACTCAAATCACTGCCTCGGCCCGATATCCGCGCCCGAGAATATCTGATAATGAACAGAAAGTGGTTCAATGTCCCTGTTGCTGTCAGACACTACCTGCATCAGAGGCCAAGAACAACAGCCGATGGAGGTAAGGATACTTACCCTCGTTTAGTGCTCATGGCACCTGATGTATTGAGTAGAAAGCATTTAGCAGAAGATATACGTCCGTATACCTGCATTTTTGATAGGTGTCCAACCCCAGATGTTTACTATAGCAGCCGGTCGATGCTGGAACAGCACTTTCGACAAGACCACCCGCCAGTCTGGGTATGTCCTCTGTGCGATCATGGGTCAGTCTACCCAACCATGACTGAAATGATGGATCATCTTCATGATAATCATGCACAAGATGTTGGTGAGGATGTTTCAGCGATCATATCATCCTCCGCTCAGAAAAGGATGGGTATCGAGAGTTGTCCCCTCTGCGAAGTCAAGGGCGACGCCGATTCCTCTGAACTGATAGACCACGTTCTTGAGCACGTGCACGACTTCTCACTCCGGTCCCTTCCATGGCCTAGACCTTCAGAGGTTGATATTGGCGGCGAGGTCGGGTCTTTCAACCCCGAAAGTGGCGAGGCTGTTGCTGTCACTCAATGGCTGGAGGGTTATGAGCATGAGACGGAGGATATCGACACTACTCCAAAAGTGTCGACTTGCGACTACGGGAGATTAGCCATTATAACCGAACAGATCGAATCCCAGAAACAGGACAAGCTGGGTCTTGATATAGGCTTTGCAGATGAGCATGGCGATGAATCTGCCGAGGCTGAGACTGATATTTCCCAGCTTACGCAACATACAACCGAGTCAGCGGGGGAATCAGCGGAGGAACGTCGTTACCACCGTTGCCTTGACTGCTCTACTATAATTGAATTGGAATGGGGGGATCCTACGTTGCAATGTGCCAAGTGTCAAAGCAAACGCATCGAACTTGTTGGTACTCTCTTACAAATGTGTCCTTCCCAGAACATTGAGAACGGTGAACAGATTGAACCCGCAAATGATCCAGACCGCAAAGCCTACTACGCCGCCGTTCTTGGCTTGTTAGAAGCACACCAGTCCATACCGCCCGCTCGCGAATCCACTTCTGGCTTTCGAAGGCTCACTGATCGCCTCTTCTCCCGCAAGAAACCCTTTGATATTGATCCCCAGGACCGCCGGGGCGCTACTGACAACTTGGTGCAATTTCTCGGTCTAAAACAGAAGGCCGTAGAGAACCAGAAGGCCTGGGAGGTTCTGATCAGTATTTACCATAGGCGGCTGAACTCTCCTACGAAAACACAGTCTATGTTTGACAATTTCATCAGAGATGTACAAAATCAGGAAAGGCTTTCCACTCTTCAGCCAGTCTCTGATCATCGTAGCTTCTTACAAGTTATGGTTAACTTCTATTTAGATCCACTCGAGCAGCTTCCCCCGAAGGATCTTAAAAAACCTATATCAAACTACTTTATCAACACCAGCCATCGGACTCTTTTACATACGTTAACAGAATCTAGCAATGCTTATGATGCAATAAAAGAGGTAAGTCCAATAATCCAGCCAAGATCAAGAAACGTTTGACTAAGTAATAGGTACTTTATTTTGGTTATCGATCTATTGATTTGGATGTTTGGAATGGTACTACCAATACGGAGGAGATAGACCTTGAAGAGAATAGGTCTCGCGAAGCTAAGCCCGGACAGACCGCGAAGACACTTAACCGGCTCTTCGGTTCCAATAGAGCAACTCAGACACTAAAGTCTGTGGCTCCGAAGATCACAGTCTCTTCCCCTACAGAACCAAGTGTCACAGATGGATATACTCTCATGGCACCCTGTGGCTTCAGGGAAGCCTGTCAAGTCATCAGAGAATCTGCCTTTGTCAATTCTGATCTACCTGTGATCATCAATCTTGAGGTCCACGCAGACTCTGAACAACAAGAGATGATGGTCAAAATCATGAAGGAAGAGTGGAGTAATATTCTAGTTGACAAACCGCTCGAGGGCTGTGATCCACGATTTCGACTACCGACATTGGAAGATCTTCGAGGTCGGATACTTATTCGACTCGGGACGACAATGAGTCCTTCTGTTCCCAGCACTGCTCTGTTTGACCCCGAGCTGCTTGTGGAAAATCACCGTAGGCCAGGGCGTGTCCCTGTTATACAACCGCTGGCTGAGCTTGGGGTTTATTTACGACGGGAGAAGTTTGATGGCTTTACCGACATGCGGACGAATTCCCCTACTCACCTTTTCTCCATGCCGAAAGGGAAGGTACAGGAACTTATATCAACATCACCCACCAAACTCTTTCGACACAACAAAGACTATTTTTTTCGTGTCTATCCGAACTCGGCGAGACTAAACACTTCAAACCTCGATCCCTTACGGTTTTGGAGATACGGTATTCAGATGGTTGACATTGCCAGACACAACGTAGATGAGGGCATGATGCTCAACGAGGGAATGTTCGCCGATGAGTCAGGATGGGTTCTGAAACCGAATGGTTATCGAAGTCTAAATATGGACAATCCGACCGATCCAGAAGAAGCTCCAAGAAAAGGTCTCGAGCTGAATATATTTGTTTTCAAAGATCAGCAGTTTACGACCAGTACCGGTCGAGAAATCAAGAACCTGGCGTCGTTCATGATGGTCTCACTTCACATCAATGACGAGGAAAAGCCTCGCGTACCAAGACAAGAACTAAACACTACAGAAAACGAATCAGGGGCTTTGGGATATAACCTCAACTTCCTTGTTACAAGGGCAGAGGCCACTATTATTCCGAAACTCTGCATCCTCAGGTGATTAACCTTCCGTTATCATAGATGAAACTAACAGTATTGTCAGGTTGACATTTGTGGAAGGCTTATCAAATGATCATCTCTTTGCGTGGGCCAGTCTAAGACTAGATCGCCTGAATCAAGGTTTCCGGCTAGTTGAGCTTTACGACATCAAAGGAGTAATATTGATGCAACAAAGGATACTCTTGAAGTTCAATGTGAGGTGGGAGTAACAGGGGCGAATACTAGTGATTAGATCAAAGTTTTATGAAACTCCATCGTTGCGACTCTTAAGCGCATCTTGGCCTTGCCTTATCTACTACATACTCTATAATAGCATCAATCTCCTTGGCGACACGAGCAAGCTTATCAATGTCAATCTTCTCTAGCTTCTCAGCCTCGTCAGGCAGAACAAATCCCTCAAACAATTTACCGGTATCCTGAATCATGGTCTCAATTTCCCGCCAATTTGTAACTGAAAGGATCTTGACGAAGGGAGATGCAAAGTCCAACTTGAAGCTTCGACCGGCCGAGATCACCACCGTCTCGTCGTTGTGAAGCACATTGTCATCCGACGAACCATCGACTTTCAGCTTCCCCTTGGCGACAAATAGGCAGTGATCCTCGGCATATTGTGGTCGGCCCCGCATTCCATCGGCCCCACAATGCACCATGGACTCTACTCTGATTTGGTAATTTTACAAAGCATGTCCTTCAGCAAATATGCACTCGTTCAAGAAAAACGAGATTACATCACCTTCATAACGATGAACTTATCACAGAGGAAGCGAATGTTTATCTATAGAATAAAGTCTATTACCTAAAGAGTCATGCTAGAAGCTTACCATATTTCCCGGCCCTTAGCTATAAGGTAAGCTGAATAAATAGTTCAAGAATCCCAAACCTGAATGGTTATGATAGATGCAGATTCATTGACGGTCACGGTCGTTTGGATTGCCGGGCTCCACCCCCGCAATTCCGAAAACTTGGCTTGATTAGAAATGGGAAATATTCTAGTCTAGACTGGCAAAGAAGCCAGCGCCACGCAATCTGTAAAATGACCTATATATCCTCTGATCTAACCTTCGGGTTCCAGCCGCAGACACGCGTTATTACTAATCTTGAATTTTCTTTCGAATATCGCTCATAAACTCAACACAACAAGTCTATTCATTTATAAGGCGCAGCCCTCACAATGCATATTCTTGGTCTTTGCAACGGCTCTGTCAATGGGAACTCTGAGATCCTACTCAAAGCATCCCTGAAAGCTGCTACAGCCACCGATTCGTCAATCTCTGTGTCTTGGATTCATGTACCTACCGTCGTACTACCAAGACAGCACCTGCCTTTTAGAGATGATCCATCTGTGATACCGTATCGCAATGATGGAGAAGAAAACCAATCCAGAAAGAACGAGCCTGACGACCGTGAGGCTGTGTTTGAAGCTATCATGGATGCAGACGCTATCATCATTGCCAGTCCGGTATACAGCCACCAACCTGCCGGAACCCTGAAAGCGCTTACGGATGCCATCCTTGGACCTTACGCTGATGTGTGCATGGCCTATGACATAAAGCGTCGACAGGAAGAGGGCGATGAGTCTGTCAAAGACGTGAAAATCAATCCGCGAGACTTGAAGCCTCGTGTGGCTGGGTTCATCGCTGTTGCTGGGTCTAATCCAACATTCCCGGAACAGTGGACAATGGCTCTACCGACAATGCAGACGTGCATATACCCCATTCATTCCCGCGTGGTTGATCAGGTTGTGTTAACTGGTTATGCAAACCCAGGAGCTGTATTGGCGGATTCTGGAGCTGCTCTCCAACGTGCTGAGCTGCTTGGTCGTCGCGTGGCTAGTCAGATGGGAAAGCCATATGATGAGGCCCAGTATCTAGGGCCCGAAGAAAGCGGTAGTTGCCCTTATTGCCATCTGCTCAAGATTGAGCTTCGTGAAGGAAACAAGGTTGTTTGCATCACATGCGGCGCAAATGGCATTCTGGAACAAGGACCTGGGGGCAATATTCGACCGAAATGGGAAGAGGACTCGACTGTGAGTTGTTTGACGCTGAAGGGTAAATTACAGCACAGATATGATATTGGAGACAAAATGAGCTTGGAGCGACCAAAGCTCGCGTCTTTTTCCTCGGCTTGTGCCAAGTGGAAGAGTTTGGAATTCCCTCTGGTCTCTCTCCCTAGCTTACAAGAGAAGATCTCAGGCCGTCTATAAGTCCCTTAAGGAAATATGTAGAAGACTGCTTAGCTCTGAATTTTAGTCATTCTTATATGGCTTATTTATTGACTTATCTTACTTAACTTATATGTCTACTCCTATTTACTACAGTAGCAATACGGCTGCTTTACTGTCCTTACTCAGCTTCGGCACTTATAGTTTGCCAGCAAAGGATGCTTTTCTCGAAGCGTGTTTATCACACTTATGTACCTGCATTTTGCGTCAATGTCTGCTGTGCCTCACACATCAGTTTAGGCGCCTCCTGCCTTGCCGGTCTCAAGTTCACCGTCTCCCACCAACGTCGCAAGTGCAGCAAGCCAGAGAAAAAGACACCAGCTCTTCCCTTTAGGTCAACAAGTTGAAACACCCAAGGCATCGACCAGACAAATGCGAGCGTAAAACCTGATCCTGTGGGATACTCGCGACTGGATAATCTTTTGTCCACTGCCTTGAAGTCGCCACTTAGTCCATTCCAGATATCCTGTACTGTATCTTTGTCTAGACGGGGCAGATCTACGAATGAAATCTTGTCCGATGAATCGAGGCAAGATGCGCTGGATTTAAACTGAAGATTCTAGTCAACTTTGTGCATTCTCTGTAGGATTTGGTACGGACCCTGGATAGCGGTCTATGAATAAGACTTTTCCGTCAAAGTACTCGTGGGATTCAGGGAGCTCCCTTAAAAGTCAGATCCTAATGCTCTACGTATCCTTGACTGGCTCTAACCCTCGGTCTGTGATAAAAGCCGTGCCAAGTAAGCATAGCCCAATCAAGGGAACTTGCAGTATGAACACACTATGACTTGCAGACATGTAGGCATCCAAAACTGCAGGGACTTGACGCATCGAATCCGGCAGCACATATGTCGAGCTAGCAAGGTCCTTGTACTCAGTGGGCAGAGTAGCGCGAAGTTGTGCTTGGAGAACTGCTGCAGAGACAGCAAGACCACATGCGCCCCCTATACAACGATAGAAATTCCTGTTGGAAATGATGACGGCGCGACGGCTCTTGGGGGAATGGGCCTGTAGTGCGATCAAGGTCGGTTGGAAGATACATCCGACTCCTGTTCCGACAATGGCTAGTATCACAGCAATTACAGCAGGGCTACTATGTCTTGTTAATAGTAGCGCAAGGCCTGCTCCTCTGATAAATACGTTAGTAACTGATTCGAACAGGAACGGAGCTATCAAGAGCTTACAGGGTCCATATCGCAAAGCCGAATATGATCACCTCGCCGTACCGGAGACGGCGACTGATGTATTGTCCCGACCCAATAGAAGCAATCATTTGAGTTGCCACCAACGGGGTGTAAACCGCCGCTGATTTTATGGCACTGTACTGGTGAGGGTTCTGGAGATAGAGCGGCACGTAGTAGAGGTAGGACTGGTAAACAGCACCCAGGAGACAGTTCTGGGCAAGCATGATAGCCAGGCTTGAGTTCTTGTAGATATCAACTAAGTTAGAATGATCAGCCGTATTCATTTTAAGAACTAGTTTCGGGCAGCTCTTCTTACTGGGCATCATTGGAAGCTTTGCCATCTTCCATTCCCATCCTATAAAGGCTATGAACAGCGCACCGCCAACTGCAAGGAAGCTTATAGAGAGTGGCGAGTCCCATGAGAAGTACGAACCGCCTTGATCACGATCATTAGTGACATCAACTTTCGTGGAATTTGGGGTCCTACCTCCGGAGATAGGGATCAGAAGCAGTACAATACCAGCGCCCGATACCAGTGAGCCCACCCAGTCAATCTTGGAAATTCCTTCCCAAAAGCCAATGGTCGGGGGCTTGGAGGGGAGATATAAATACGACAAAAGCGCGGTGATGAACGACAACGGGGTCAACAGCCAGAAGAAGGCTCTCCATGATGACTTTTGCATGATACCAGCGGCGATAAAGGGTCCGATCACATTGCCCAGCCCAACGGTGCCTCCAACCACGCCCTGAATCTTTCCTCTCTGCTCAAGAGTGACGATGTCCGAGATGATGATGTTGACTAGGTTCTGAACACCACCACCGCCGATACCGGCGATGGCCCGCGAGACGTAGAACATGATGGCATTCTGACTCAACGAGCACAGCAAATCTGCGACACAGAGCAACAACGCTGCAGATACGAAAATAACTTTGCGCCCAAAAACATCAGAGAGCCTTCCGTAGAGCATTTGAAAACAGGTATTGGCGATCAAGCTAGACGTGCCAGCCCATGAGATGGTAGCCCCAGCGTCTAGGTCTTTCGCAATAGTGGGGATAATCACTGATATGCCATTTTGATCAATTATAACGAGTAGCAGAGCCGCGGAGAGGGTCGCGAGGGCGGTGACGAGTTGTCGTCGAGGTAGGAGATTTATCTGGTCGTGCAGAGCTTTTTCGTCCTTTGTGAGAACCATTTTGTTATATGCATTGAGAAGGAATAAGTTTATAATCTGATTTTTGAGTCAATTAGGCATGATGACTCTTTCGCCAAGTTCGCTTTGGGCTATTCCCAAACAGTGATGCGAACCACAATTATATCGGACATTTTCCGCGGGATTTGACCGAACAGTTGGCGATATAAGCACTATTAAGATGGAACACCAGCAACACAATTTATTCTACCATGATTTGAGATTATCATATAATTATGCCACGACTACCTGACAACTGGATGCCGATCACTCAGACTTTGGTGGCCATTTCACCCTCTTCTCCGCCTGAACATACAAATTATTCGGCCGAATCAGCTGGAAGTACGGATCATACTCAATAGGCCCATCCTGCGCCAAGCTAAACTTGTACCGATACACAAGCTTCGGTAAAAACACCTTGATCTCCTGCAACGCAAAGTTGAACCCGACACACATTCTTGGACCAGTCGCGAATGGGATATAAGAGCCCGGTGGTCGATTCTTAACCTGTTCTGTATCCCAGCGATCAGGATCAAAACGACCAGGGTTCTCCCATACGTCTTTGTTGTTGTGCATGTGATGCAGTGCTGAAATGACTACTGCGCCTTTGGGGAGTCTGTAACCGCCTGGGAGGATCATATCAACCTTTGCGGTGCGACCGGGCTGGAAGGAGGGATTGTGTAAGCGTTGGGTTTCCTTGATGAACTTGTCTAAGAAACTGAGCTTGTTGGTTGTCTCGGCTGTGACTTGGGTATCGTCGTCCCAGTCGTTGTCGATGAGTTCTTGGAGGAGGCGTTCTTGGTTGCCTGGATACTTGACGAGGCTGTAGATCAGCCAGGATAGCAAGGATGATGTTGTGGTGAAGCCGGCGGCTGTAGCTACGAGCAGGGTTGGGGCGAACTGGGAGGGAGGTAGCTTGCTGCCCTTGTTGTCCTTGGCTCGGAGGAAGTAGTCTAAACGGTCAGTTAGGCTTGCAATCCTGGGTACACGTTTATAACTTACCAACAACATTCTCAGCCTTGAGCGCTGCATCCTGGAGCTCCAGGTCCTCCTGTCCCTTGGAAGCTCGGGCAATCGACTCCGTCATCATCTCCATGATCCTAGCCATCGTATCCCTAACCTTCTTTGGATCACCAAACGGCATCTTAGCATACCAAGCTCCCATCGACGACACACGCTTATTCAGCTCCAAGTTCTCAGCAATCTTGAGAACCATCTCATGAAGCGGCGCGTCCACCTCCTCAAAATGCGCAAAGTCCATACCTAGAACAAGCTTCCCCACTGCCTGCGAACCAAGCTTCAGCATATACTGGTAAACATTCCACGCCTCACCCTTTTCGTCAAGCTCATCGAAGACTTTATAGGACTGCTCTACCGTTCGCTGCATCGTGGGGGCATAATGACGAACTGCTTTTGGTCCAAGCGCAGGCGGGAGGAATTTATGAGCAAGCCGCCATTGCTCTGTGTCTGTATCTGCAAGAAAAACGCCTGCTTCTTGATTCTTGATTGGGTGGAGGGGATGGCCGGGGACGATGTCTTTTGTGAAGTAGTGGTCTTCTGCGAGGAAGATGTTGGAGAGTTCGGCGCTGTTGGTCTGGTAGAGACGGTTGCCCATGCTGTTTGTGACGAATAAGGGTCCGTATTTCTCGAATAGGCGCTGGTGGTTGCCGAGATGATCGGGGTAGATCTCTAAGTAGTTGCCGAAGTATGGGATCCCAGCTGGGCCGGGGACATCACGAACAGCATTGCCGTTGATGGAGACTGCGACTGAATCGTCTTTGTCTAAGATTTCGGACACTGCATTCAGTCTTTTGTCGTCGTGAACAAAGCCGACGCCTAGAATGTTCAAGTTAATGGCTTTCGATTGTGATGCCGTTCAGTGAAACATACCGTTTGACTTGACGATCGCAAAGTGAGACGCGACAATGCTTTGAAGCTCCTCGAAATCAACAGCTGGCGGAAGCTCGACTTCTCTGGCTGTTGAAGGTGCCTCGCCCAAGAGATAAAATTGTTTTGTTGCCATGATGACAATTGTGAACTGAATGAATAGCCAAGACTGTCTGTTGAAAGCAGAAATGCCTAGAGAAATTCGATGTTATATGGAGGAATTCCAGAAGGCGAAAGTATTCATGCATGGCACATGCGAATACCCATTCTCGCCTTCTTGGTATTACACCGCAAGCAAGGACACGAAACCCAACGTGGAGACAACATATCTGTCGCCGCGCACTGCACCATGAATGACGTTGAAGCCCTGCATCGTACAAATTTTATCGTTGCATCCGTTAATCTCTCGGCATATCCGTGTCCGCAGATTTCTGGGTCTGATTACAATGTTTCTTACGATTGGATGATGAAAACGGGTATATCGGAAGGACCCGTGTCATGTCGGTACTCGCGTTTAGTATAATCGCGAAGATGGAAATGCAAGCAAGACAATATGCGTATGTGAGGGTCAAGAAGGAATATCTGGCCAATAGAGTGGTATGTGTTACATCAAGAGCGGAATTGGCAGTGCTTCACCAACTGCCTCCGATCGGAGTGGAGCATAAAATGGGTCGGCCTCGGTCGGGTGGATCCTACGGGCCCTGAAACCTCGGCATTATTGGGGGCCCACTACGGAGCTGGACTCCGGCCCGCTGTGGGCACATGCAAATGGCGGCATAATCCTGGATGTGAGTATTGCGGAATGTGGCCAAGTTGTGACCGCCTAATACGCAAGCACGTACGGAGCTGTTTAAGAGAACTGTCTGCAAGACCCAGTCTCTGTTATTCTTTGAATAGTCTAAGGTCATCGCCGAATACCTCTTCTTCAATCACCTGTACCAATCTGTTATCGTATCTAATAGCGGACAATGGCGGAATTCACCATCAAGCAGGTTGCTGAACATAACAGCCCAGACGATGCATGGCTTATCATTCATGGCCAAGGTACGCTGCAACAATTCCAGCTGTCTCACTCGCTAACGCAGGACAAGTCTACGACGTCACAAAGTATCTGGCAGATCATCCTGGCGGCGCCGATGTCCTCACAGAAGCAGCCGGTACAGATGCCAGTGAAGACTTTGACAACGCCGGACACTCAGAAGATGCCTTCGAGATCATGAAAGACTGCTGCGTTGGCAAGATCCAGGGTTTCGAGAAGAAAAAGCCCAAGCTCAAACCACTTGCACCCGTAAAGGCAGTAAAGGTCCAAACTAGCGGATCATCATCAGTTTCGACGCTACTAAACTTAGGCTTCATTGTCTGTGCTGGTGCAGGAGTTTACTACTTCGGCCGCAATCAAGGTTTCACCGTGCCGAACTGGTTGCTGGCGTCACTCGGTAGTGACTCAGCTGGCTCAAGTTTCATCAAAGGCATCATTGTCGGAGGTGGATCCCTCGCAACCGCCAATGCCGTTGCGGCACAGCGATTCACCAGTATGGCCATGAAGAGCAAGCCCTTCACAAGCTATCCTGCCCATATGAAGGTTCCCATGCGAGCTCAAGAAGATACTTTGCTGCAGCGAGGACTATTGGATCCAGTTACTTACTCTCCACTCCCTCTCAAGCAAAGGACTCTCATTGCACCAAATGTCTACCGCTTGACATTCAGCCTTCCGACCACGAGCACCATTCTTGGCTTGCCAATTGGTCAGCACGTCACTATCAAAGCCGGCATTGATGGAGAAAGTGTCGCACGATCATATACACCAGTATCTAACAACTCTGACCTTGGCGTTCTGGAACTGGTCATCAAGGCATACCCAGATGGCAAGCTCACAAGCAAGTATCTGGCGAAGCTAGAAGTCGGAGACGAGGTCCTCTTCAGAGGTCCAAAGGGAGCAATGAAGTACCAGCCAAACCTTTGCAAGAAGATCGGCATGATCGCCGGTGGTACAGGCATCACCCCAATGTTCCAAGTGATTCGTGCTATCTGCGAGCATGACCGCGACACAACAGAGATCTCTCTCATATACGCCAACAGAACAGAGCAGGATATTTTACTTCGAGAAGAGTTGGATATGTTTGCTAGGAGATATCCTAAGAACTTCAAGGTGTATTACATGCTGGATCAGCCGACGCCTAATTGGGAGTTTGGATCTGGGTATGTGACTGGAGAGTTGATGAAGGAGAGGCTTCCCTCGCCCGGTGTTTATTCAAAGGTGTTTCTGTGTGGGCCGCCTGGAATGGTGAATGCTTCGAAGAAGGCACTTGTTGATTTGGGTTATGAACAGCCAGGGGCGTCAGCCAAGATGTCGGACCAAGTTTTTGCATTTTAGATAAGACAATCTTCTTCTACTTTGTATGGAGTATGTTTTTATGGTTGATGCGCTCTGATGCGCTCTCCGAAGGAGAAACTCTTATTCTCATCCGCGATAATGTCAGTATATTAATTAAATTGTCTACTTACTGTTTGCAGAGCATCAAAACAGAAGAAACCTTTTCTTATCCCAGCAGATTTCGTATCTCAAATGGCGATCTATGTGCTAGGTGCTTAGTGGGATGTTCGCGTCTGGAATAGGCTAAGACTGAATCTTACTGTGATTATGATTGGCTTTCGCGTAAAAGTCGCCCTCGCGATGCCCGATCGCAAGTGGGGCAGATCATTTATCCTCCGGCCGGTTAGAAAAACTCACCTCCCCCAGAATCATCATTCTTCCTATAGGTTCCCTCGTGTTCATCGTCAACGGCTTTCTACGCGCAACAATGGCCACACAAGGAATCTTTACTGCCAAAATCAAGCATAAACGCGCATTTGCCCCCAAGAGTCGTAATGGCTGCATCACATGGTATGTTTGCCCATCCTCCCTTGCCATCTAAGGCCAGTGGCTAACTCGAGGTGTCTGTCTGCAGCAAGTGAGTGGCGTCATGAATTTCTCATGTTCGATTACTTATTTATATAGGATCCGACACCTGAAGTGTGACGAGGCGAAACCGATATGTAATCGCTGCTGCAAAGACAGGGTGAAATGCGACGGCTACGCGATGCCTAAACCCAAAGCTCCCCGGCGAAAGCACCGAAAGAAGATTGCACCATCGATCGCTGATGATATGTCTCTGTGCTTGACCATCGATGACATCCCCTCATTGACGACTTCAGAGCGCATGTACTTCCAACACTTCCTGCAGTTCACGACTACGCAGCTATCGCTGTCCTCCGGCTCAACTAACTTCTGGCTTCGATATGCTTTACCCATCGGCTACCAGTTCGAGTCCATTCGATACAGCATGATTGCAGTCGGCGCTTCACACCGACTCTTCATGGCGAAATCACTTGGCCACTCAGACCAAGACGGATTGGAGAGCTTCGCAACGCACCAGTATAACAAGGCTATTGCGACTATTGTACCATCCATGACAGCGTCACCAGACTTGCATGTCATCATGATCTGCTGTCTTCTTTTCATCTCATTCGAAGGCCTCACTGGTCGTTACGATGAGCTGCTGCAGCATCTCAGTGCGGGGATCTCGCTGTTCTGTTCAGAGCTGCCGTCGTCAACAGATGAGGAACGAACCATGACCACCAAACTTGCCGAGATGTTTTGTCGACTTGGTGTTGAATCATCCAACTTTATGGATGGGGATCCGAGTGTCTCAGGTATGGAGAAGTGGTATCGCTCTGGCAAAACTCAGGACTTGCAATCGCCGAAGCCATTCAGCAACCTCGACGAGGCGTCTTCTGCATTGCGGCAATTAGATGTACTATTTGAGGAAAAGGTTTGGCACTACGAGGGAAGCGATGATCCAAATGAAGACATTCTGGAGGAAGCGACTAAAAAGCTTCAAGACGCTCTCGATCAATGGATCTCTCGTCTCGATGCTCTTTATGAGCTAAGGAAAGAGGACATTGCAATTGAGGGCGAACAGCAGTACCATAACCTACGTCTCCGGCAGAGATATTGGCAAATGACAATAGATTTATACTCCTCGGATGAAGCAAATGCAAGGCCGGAGACTTTTGAGCCATTTTTGGCGGCAGCGAAAGAAGCAGCAGCGCCTTTCATAGCTCTCAAACAACCGACGTTTTCACTCGATGGCGATCTGATCTCCGGTCTCACCTTTGTCGCATCGACTACAGAAGATGATGAAACGAAAGTTCAAGTTCTGGATCTGCTTTGGCGATTGAACCGTCGGGAAGGTCTTTTCGATAGTCGCGATATTGTTGAAATGTATGAGCTTACGAGAGCGCTTGAAACGTCTACAGAAGAGGTTGAGTTTGATGACGCTTGGAAGCCTACGGCGGCGGCTGGGATACCAACGATTATCGAGGGGTTACGAAAGAGTCTAGGGCAATTACATACCTGAAAGGTATTAGACATACTATATTCTGGGAAAATACAGTGATCGATAATTGATGACTGAGAATCTTTTGTCATATATGTGAATTTGAAAATCGATACCATACCTGTTACAGATTAATTTCTCATGCCTACCGCGACGCATGCCCCCCTTTCGATTTCATAGGGACAGGGTCGCTTAGAACTGATAGAAAAACCATAGTAATGGTAATAGGGACCGGTTCTCAATTACAGTGTCATCGCATCACAAGATTCGCTGTCCTAAAATCTCACTTGAGAGAAGTCCAGGGTAGTCAGGTACTTAAACCTATGACGTCATGTGTTTGCCTGCCGTAGAGATACACTAGGCACCAGGTATCTTGACCAACCTAGGTGAGTCAGCAAAGCGACCAGTAATTTGAGACCTGGGAGTGGTAAGAGAACTCGGATACTGCGTGCTAAGCTTTCTGAGGTGGGAATGTGCTGTTCTTCGAAGATTCTAAAGCCAGGGCAGCCCCATATTTAGATGTGCCGAGGAGTGGAACCTTGAGGCTCAAAGCAAGGATGCTGTGGATCAGTTTCATGCGGTCAGATCTTGCTAGCGGAAGAAACGCGGAATTAATGCCATCTTTGCGTCATGACGGAGCCGCACAAAAATTGCCATCCTTAGGTCATTGCGTGTATAAGCTAGACAAGCAATTGACGGCCTCGGCAGCCCCACGTTTCATAGGCATCGGGCTCGCCTTTCGGGGCTGGTACTTGAGGCAATTCGAGCCTCATCGTTCCGTCCTCTATCTTTCGTCATGCCGTACCAGCCGGTCCCGATCGGAGGCGCCTTGCACCGACAATCCGGATCGTGGGACCGGAAATCGCCTCAAGTGTTAGACTATGTATGTGATGAATTCTCTACAAAATACCCCTACGACTTGCCCTTACGTCGAGTCCCATTATCTTGCAGCTACTTCATTTCAATCTTATCGTACAAACATTGATCCCTTCATACCATCTCTACCTCACTCAACATCCCACAGACGTTGCTCAGCAATATCAGTATGAGTGCTTTCACTCTCCCTTCAACCGGCGGTCGCACAGTCGCCGTACTTGGTGGAGGCGTCCTCGGCCGCCGCATAGCGTGCGGATGGGCTGCAAGCGGATTTGACGTTGTCATTCGTGACCCAAGCTATGAACAAAGATCTGCCGCTGTGGAATACTGCAACACAAGCATGTCTCTGTACTCGGACTCTGAAACAAGAGGAAATGTGACAGCTACTGAAAACCTTGCTGAGGCTGTTGCCAAGGCATGGCTTGTCATCGAAGCTGTCCCCGAGAAGCTTCCTCTCAAGATCTCAACCTTTGCAGACTTGGAGAAGCTCACCTCAAATGACACCATTCTCTGCAGTAACTCGTCATCTTACAAGTCAAGAGAGATGATCGAAGGTCTGAAGCCGCAGACAAAACGACGCGTTTTGAACATGCACTATTACATGCCACCCGACTACCGTGTCGTCGAGCTCATGACCGACGGCGAGACAGACGAGAGCATCTTCCCATTCCTGTATCAAAAGCTCGAAGAGATCAAGTTTCACCCCTACATCGCACAGAAAGAGTCAACTGGCTTTATCTATAACCGCCTCTGGGCTGCCATCAAGCGCGAGGTGTTGAATATCCTCGCCGAAGAAGTCTCTACCCCGGAGGAGATCGAGAAGCTCTGGAAGGAGATGTGGTATGCCAAAGAGAAGGGACCTGTTGCTATGATGGATGCAGTCGGTCTTGATACAGTCTCCTTCATTGAACAGCACTATATTGCTGAGCGTGGTTTGCCTGATACGCCTGTCAAGTTCCTTGAGAAGTTCATTGGTGAAGGCAGGTTGGGAGCCAAGTCGGACAAGGGAGGATTACTCCCTCCAGGCAAACCTGTCGAGTCCAATCATGAAACCTCGATCTACTTCTTAGACATTGGATTGTCAAGTGGGAACGCAAAAGATTGTGCTTCAGCTGGTCGTGTTTTGGTGGGTTCCAGCGACGGAAGGCCCATGAAGACGCTTGTCTCAGGTCAGCGCATGCCTGATGGTATTGACATCTCGAAGTCCGCTGGAAAGTTGTTCTGGACCTGTATGGGCAACCCTTCGGCCAACGACGGTGCTGTTCTCTGCTGCAACCTCGACGGAACGGATCTCAAGGAGGTTGTGCCTCAAAGCTTGGTTCATACGCCAAAGCAGCTGACTGTCGATAACAAGTACTCAAAGCTGTACTTCGCCGACCGCGAGGGAATGCGGATCATGAGATGCAACTTCGATGGCTCTGACCTCGAAGTCTTGGTCCAGGCTGGTGATTGGCAGGTCGATGAACATATGCTGGACCCTACACGATGGTGTGTTGGTATCGCCGTCTCAGCTGATACTGGCAAGTTCTACTGGACGCAGAAGGGTCCGTCCAAGGGAGGAAAGGGTCGTATTTTTCAAGCCAACATCGACTTCCAGCCAGGCGAGGATGCAAAGAGCAGGACAGATATTGAGGTGCTGTTCCAGGGCTTACCAGAACCTATTGACCTGGAGATCGATGAGGATGAGAAGGTCCTATACTGGACGGACCGGGGCGAGTTGCCAGATGGCAACACCATAAACCGCGTCAAGCTCAGTAATGTTACGCAGGTGACCCACAATGGTCCAAGCAAGCCAGGTACTGACTACGAAGTTGTTGCCCGGGGACTACACGAAGCCATTGGCATCAAGGTCGACTCCAAGAACCGTCGTATCTTCGCCACTGACTTGGGAGGCTCGGTGTACCAGTTTGACATGGATGGAGGTAACAAGAAGAAGGTGTATGAAGGAACCGGGGCGTTTGTTGGTATCACTGTGGCGTAGGTGTACGAGCTTGTATCTCGACATCCCGGAAGTCATCGGAGTAACGCTGCAATATTTCTCAATTCTGCAATAATAGAGGATACATTTATAAATAAAAACTCTAATAACTGGCCGTATCCGCTCTAGTGATCTATAAATTCCCTAGTCGACTACCCGTAGTTCCACTGACGTGAAGTCAAGATTGGCCTGCGAGCCTTCTGTGAAGTAGTAAATAACACATACATCAACGCGTTTCCATCATGCCCCCTCAAACTAGCCTATCAAGGCTTCCGCCCTCCTACTCATCATCCTCGCGGGCGTTAGTATTCCGCCTAAAGACGCGCGATACCAACAGCCACATTTTGCCTGGAGGCTTATCCTCACTAGCCCTGCGAACAAGCCACCACTGAAGCGTCATAGCCGCCATCGCACTGTTCCATACGAACGCTACCATCATGCCCACCGAGAATGATAGTGAGGTGGATATATGTCTTGTGCCGCAAAGACTCATAACTTGGAAGTCGTCGATACCGTCAGGCAGGGCAAAGCCTGAAAGCATGAGAACGGCCTGGCAAATGCAAATGTCGGTGTAGTTGACCATCATGTGGATCCGGCGCCATCTCCTGTTTATTGAGATCTTTGGTCTGAGATTGTTCTCGATGAGGTAGACTCCTACTGCTAATGTCGCCAGAACTGCTGTGACTAACCCGATGATCTGGACACTTCAGGATTAGTGCTTTTGTTGCGGTTGACAATAACCACTCACTCCGTGTTCTGTTCGGAAATGGTCTGACGACCCCATCCCAGTTAGTCCGCATAGTATGCCAACAGCCAGAAGAGGGAGGAAGAAGACGCAAAAGAGTATCTTCTGCCATTTTTCAATCCGAGCTTTGAATAAAGGTCGCTCAATGAGTTCGCCAAGAGCGATCAGCGTCGAGAAGATCAGAATGATAGGGTATACAATAAAGAAAGCAAGTGTCATGGCGGCGACTAAATCCCTCTTAGTAAGACATCGAGCATAAAGCTGACGACTTACCGTGTATACTTGTTAGTATTATCAGCATAGATTTAGAAAGCGCATTAACGTGGTAGCTGTTTTTGGGAAAGTCGATTAGGTAGGTGTTGCCTGAGCTTGTGATGTTGATTGGGCATTTCGGAACCTGCATATCCGACCGACGAGTCGATGTTAGGTTTCTTTCCAGTTCTGTTCTAAGACCAGCGATTCCTCTGTTGAGCCAGCATGTTGAATGGCCTGTCAAGATATCCAAGTTACTCTGGAGGAAGTCGGTAACATAAAGCTGGTTTTGTGTTGTCCCAAAGCAATATTGACGACGCGGTTCTTTATTTGATCGCGGCACGTTGAAATCTCGAGTTCTCGATAAACTGTTGATGCTCACACCGGTCTCGCCATTCACATAGTCAAGATTGTGCGCGGCGACACTGGTGACTTGGCCAAAGAATAATATTGGTACGGACCAAGTCAGAAGAAGTAGTTGTTGAATACGAGATGTCATGATAAAAACATATGTCGATGATGATAGGTTTAGGAGCTCAAACGAAAAAAGGAGTCATAATGAGAAATTTATCTAATATGGAAGCCAAGGGCGATGTAACTGCGTTAGAGGCTGAGAACTTTGCTTACGTTTCGCATGAAGACACGCGTTTAAAGTTAGATTGGAAGCATAGACGCTTTCCCGCGGGATGCCGAAGTGAGTGATGGTTGGCGTGGTTGAAGCTAACTATCGATTTAGTTGTGCAGGGGTCTGAAATATAAACGTTGGCTAGACCCTGGCATTCGAAACGTCAGGGCAACTGTTGACAATACTACATCTGAAGAACAAGAGTGGAATAATAATATCAGGTTACCAATTTACATTTCTTCTTTAACAGAGACTGTTTACATATTCTGGTGCACATTTGTGCGTTTCAGAGCTACCTGGTCACTGCGCCCAAACAACCCCAACATCAGAGGCAAAGGTATCATCGCCATAGCCAACACAGCCTGAAAGACGGTGAAGTCCTTCATATTGAGAGGCGGATCAGCACTCTCAGCAGCCTTCATACCGTTACCGAGAATGATGAAGCACCCACCTAGCAACTGACCGCCAGCCCAGGCAGTAGTGCTAGTGATCTCGGCACCCGCGGGATACGAGAACTCTGTCAGAACCTCCAAGACAACAGGGACAATATCAAGCGACGAGATACCGATACAGCAGAGAACAGCATATAGTGCACCGATCTCCTTTGTACTCGGGACACATACCAATGCGAGATAGCAGAGTCCGCCGACTAACTACTCCGCATTTTATGACAAGGATGAACTTCTTTGGTTCGATTGATGATGGGCGCTGTGATGGCAGAGAAGATCAGGCCTAGCACGATGAGAAGACCTCCTCCAATACCGGCCTCAGTATCTGAGAACCCGTAGGGTGTGACGATTTGATTGATCAGGGATGCCATGGCAACGAACAGACCAGTGTAAACCCAGAATGGGATGATGATCAGGTAGCATTCCAACGACCGGACCAATATGCGCAATGAGGGTAAGACCTTGGGCCGTTCTGTATGGTGAATCGCCGATGGGGGAGTGAGCGGTGCGGGAGGAATGAGAAAGCCAGGAATGGCTACAGCCGATGACTGCAGATATAAGCTTCCAAACGATTGTCTTGGATAGAGTATTGGAGGAGGTCGAGACATACAATGATGGCAACGTATAAAACCACAGAAGAGATATCACTAGGCTCATTCGTCCACAACGGAACAACCATGGATCCAATCGCAGCTCCAGTTGGATTCGCAAGACTCATGACAGCAGTCGCCGTCACGCGCCCTTTACTCGTGAATCAAGTTTCAGAGAATTGTGTCGGGGCACTCAGCACAAGAGACAGCGACATGCCCAAGAGAGCTTGAGCAACAGCGACGACGGGAACTTTGTTACCATCGGAGGAGTAAGACCCAGCATAACGGATCCAGTTGCCGATTAGGAGAAGTGCGCTGCCGCTGATGAGGGTTGGACGAAGACCCCAGTCGAGAAGCTTGATGGTTACGAGGGTCATGGCGAAGTTTGCAAAGACAAAGATGCTGCTTAGCCAGTTCACCATTGTTTCGTCTACTTTGTAGAACTTGACGGTTGATGACGTGACCGGTGCGAAGGTGAGCCACTGGAAGTGTGATTAGTGTACAGCGGTCTCATTGACGAGATCCAGTTCTGTTCGGGAGAACTAAAGCGAACGACATACCGACCAGCTAACCATGATGTTTAGCAGTGTCAACACTACAAGCCGGAACTAATGGATCTTGTATGTTCTGCAGGGCTGTTCAATACTGCCACGCCTGACGGAGGAGGTCGCGTCGTCGGGCGCAAAGACTGTTGGAGACTCAGGGCTTTTCTTGTCCATGTCACCTGCAGGCTGAGCTGCTGGTGATGCTTCGAACACGGAATTTTGAGATGTTGATGCCATTTTCGCTACCTACTTGGTCTGCTGTTTGTCTATTTGGTGAAGGTTCAACAAAATGTCATCAGTTTGAATGAGAGTCTATGGAAAGAAACATCGAAGAGCCCTGCCATGGATGATATCTCTATCCTATCGCATATCTAAACGCGTATCACTGTGACACCTGAGTCAAGCAAAGATCACTACCCCTTGTTACCCCGCAAACGGAGGCATCTTTATCTAAGATATGCCGAGATCGACAATCAGGCCTGGGTTTATCACAGAACGGGCCCGCGGGTCGCGATGCGCGGGCTGCGCGGGCCGCTTCCTTTCTCCACCTCATTTTCTCAACATGAAGCCGATTGCGCATTGATCGGCCACGGCGATTCCCCCCGACACGCCGCTCGTATTGGGTTTCACGTTGTATTCCACACCGACTATATCGCAGTCAAGCATCAAAAGTTTACGCATCATAACCAAGTGAGAGGAATGGCCGAGGAACATTCCCCAGAGTCGGTTGGTCGAGTGGTAAGACCTCATACCCAGGCTGGATAGTCAAGGTCGAGAATCACCATCTAATACTGGCTTTAATGTTGGCGTAGTGCGACCGATGCCGTCTTGGAAAGGTAGGCTGCCTTTATTAAAGCTTGAACAGTGACTGAAATTGAAGGGGTAATAAGATTCGATGCGATAGACTATTCCCGTGTTCCAATTGCCGAACAGTCCACAAAGCCTGTAGCTTGGTCGGATCCACGCAAGGGATACGGCAATCCAAACAAAGAGTCCTCATCTCCTCACAGTAGTAAGTCTCTATCAACTGTCTGCCAACCAGAACAAAGCGCGATTCGATTGACTTTATTGAACACCAGCGAACAAAAGATAGATCTCATGGAGAACCGTCTCGAAGGTATCGAACAGCTCTTGCGTAGGGCTTTCGATGATGAACCCAGCAGCAGAAGTGTTCCGAGACCTCCCGCGTCGCTACCCATAGATTCACTCGATGTCTCCCAAGACTTTGGAGACAGTATCATCAATGGACCAAGCCACGTTGAGCCAGAAATGGCTTTGGAGGGCAGCAGCTCCATGAAGGCAGCTACAGTATACGCGAGCGACTTTTTCCAGACTGTGCTTGACAGTCGCCTACCGCTGATACAAGCACGCGCGTGAACGCTGCTTTGTCGTCGCTGAAACAGATGATCGAAATCAATAGCTACCGGTCCATGGCGGATCGAATGCCGCCGAGTCGAAGAGAGATTCAAAACGATGGAATACGAGACCTGGCAATGCCGCCTTTGCAGTCGGTTCTCACGATTCTCCGAGAATTGAAAGGTATACTTTATCCTCAAGCAAATCTCTCATGGCGTGTAGATATATGTACTGACACTTATGTTGGCTTTTGATCTCGAGAAATTGCAGCGTTGGCTTTGGCTTCGGATCGTGCGCCCATGTATACTTTCGCTTTGCGAGCTGCCAATTCGAGCACGGTGTTAAAACCACTGGTCATATTGTTAGCCAAAATTAAACCGTGGAGCATGACACCGGTTAACATACATTCCGGCATTGCCTCCAGTAACAATGTAAACTTGCCCTGATAGGTTCAGGAAGTGATTGTGGTGTGAAAGACATAATGGATGTATATCAATGCTAGAATATTGATACTGCTGAAGTTTGGACAATGAGAAGATGGCAACTGTTTTGTAACATTGAAACATGAGTCGGCTCGGGCCCGCGGATCCCATATTTCCCCTTAGCTGAATATGGATAAGTTGTGTATAACCACAAGAATCATCTATAAATAGTACTCCTAAAATACTATATGAATATTAAATGGGTTTTATGAAGCTAGTCAATGACTGATTTATAGACATGTAGTGAAACTGACAGGATGGTGAGATTTAGAGGCTTATGCTATTTTTCTTTTTAATTATCTTTCTACATACTATCACTCTCCACTTCATAGCTGCAATGTAGCTTATCGCTGCCAGTGAGCCTAGATTCCAGACTGTGCACATGTCTGAAGTAGGATATAATATTCGCTACATAACTAGACGCGAACCAATATCTTGACCTGACTGTCCTTATGGTTAATCAGTGCTTTCAAGCCCTTTTCCTCAATGTCCTCCATCTCGATCAAACTAGTAATCATTGGCTCCGGTTTGAGATCACCTATCCATGTCAGCAATCTGCCACCCAACAATCACAATTAAAATGCCTTACCGCGCGCAAGAGCGTCTAGGACCTCCTGGAAAACCGATGCAGTATAGGTCGCCGCGCCTTTGAATGTTCTCTCATTCAGCATGAAATAGTTGGGCGAGATGGTCACCTCGGTAGACCAGAGGGCGACATTTACGATGACGGCTCGGGGTCTAGACGCCGCGAGTGCGTTTTCTAGAGTGCTCTGCATGCCTGCGCAGTCAAAGACTACTTGAACACCTTCTCCTCCGCAGAGCTTTTTGCACTCTTCACCTACATTCGTCTTCGTGGGGTCCAAAACAGTGGTGGCACCGAACTTGGTTGCGAATTCTCGTCGTTTATCTGCAGTCTCGGAGACAATGATCTAGCTTGCACCTTTGCTCTTCAGAACTTGCAGAACGTCCAGGCCAATCGGGCCAGCGCCGAGGATGAGAGCCGTGTCGCCAGGTTTAAAGTCGCTCTGCTTCACAGCGTTCCAAGCTACCGCCAAAGGTTCGATGAGGGCTTGTACGGTTAGTGGTGTATCGCCAGAGTAAACGATAGGTCTGCATACCGGCAACCTGCAAAGGTATGTTATCGGGAATTTTGAAGACGGAATATCTCGGCACAGTTGTGTAGGTCCCCTCCAATTCCTGTCATAATGTCAGCCACAGAACCGTCTTGTAAGTCTGAGTGGAATTACATACCACTCAGCCCGATGAAGCCGGAATTGGTGCAACAATTGATCAGACCCCTCTGACAAGAACCACATGTTCCGTCAAAAATTATGGGCTGGACAACTACTCTGTCTCCAGGCTTGAGTCATCAACTTCGTTACCGACGTCGGAAACAACGCCACTGTACTCGTGGCCAATGATGACCGGGGCACTTTTACCAGTCAAAGGGTGAGGGGTAGTCGGAATCAGGAAAGCACCCTCAAGATATTCATGTAGATCTATATCTACATGTCAGTAACCACATTACCCAGATGTGTTGGTATCTACCTGTTCCACAGATTCCAACAAAAACCGGTTTCAGCTGTGTTTTGAAGTTAATATCGTCATATTGGGGGCATGTCTTGGGCGATGGGGACAACTGACCTGAACATCTTTGGGACCAGGCTTTGGGACATTGACTTGCTCGATTCTGATGTCCCCCTTGCCGTGGTAAACGACTGCCTGCACGGTATCTGCCATATTGTAATTTCTTTTCTTTCCGAAACGAGACTTGTCAAAATCGTATTCTCAGAAGTAAACTCATCAAGGTCGGCCTAGTCTGCAACCGAGCTGGAGCGTGTATCAACGCAGTATATGACTCTTCTGATCATAGCATGGCGTCAATTGCCGCTTGCAGAGTCCCAACTCCTCTGTTTCCCCATGGGGTTGTACGAATGCGGGGTTTAGCTGTTCGACCTCACCGATCTCACCACATGATTTGTCGCCCCGCGGCGCGACATACCCGCGGAGCACCGAATACCCTAGATCGACAAAGTTTAGGTTTAGAACAACATGTTGATGACCTCGGTCAGGTGGCGTCGCAAAAGCATGATGTAATACTGAAGATATAATTCCTATGTCATTGTAGCGGATTTTACTCAAGTAGTCATGGACTATTGCTAGCTCCACGCAAGTTTCAGTATCCTAATAGATCATCATATATAGTAAAGAATCGAGACATCACGTCATTCAACTATCTGTTTCGATCAACTGTCAGAACTGTCTACAACCATCACTCTACTTTCAAGATGTCCACCCAAGCCCATTCAAAGCCTCGAAAGCTGAGGATTATTCACGTCGGTGCTGGAGCGTCAGGCCTTATGACTGCTTACAAGGCTGAGCGCACGCTGCAGAACTATGAGCTGGTCCTCTATGATAAGTGAGTTGAGACCTATTTGTTTCGCTTAGATACAGGTTCTGACGTGCTTTGTCCAGAAACCCAGTCATAGGCGGGACGTGGTATGAGAACCGCTACCCAGGTACGACAAGAACTCTTCTCTCGCCCTGACCCGTTCAAGGCTAACATTCCAGGATGTGCCTGTGACGTACCTGCGCATATTTATACGTATTCATTTGAACCAAACACTGAATGGTCTCGCTACTACGCAAACTCTGCCGAGATTTACGAGTATTTCATCAGATTTGCAAAGAAGTATAATCTTGAGAAATACACTCAGCTACGAACCACTGTGATCAGCGCGACTTGGGATGATAACGAAGGGAAATGCAAGTTATAAAACTACTTTCACTAACCTATATATGCTGACACCTCTGGAAGGGGCGGTTAAGTTGAGCCAGGATGTTAAGGAAAAAATGGATTTTTGCGATGTATTAATGAATGGATCAGGAGTCGTTAACAAGATGAAATGTTAGTACATTACACGAACCATCTTTAGAAGTTACTCACATTCTGGCAGGGCCTGATGTTCCTGGCCGACACTCGTACAACGGCACCATAGCTCACAGCGCGACCTGGGACCCTAAGATCACTTGGGAAGGCAAACGGGTTGCACTCAACGGAACAGGCTCAAGCTCTGTTCAGATGCTACCCGAGCTCGCAAGAGGTCAGTTCATTAGAACTGCGGCTTTGTTCAATACTGACGTGAACCCGTCTTAGGATCAAAGTGCCTTCACATCTTTGCCAGAAACTCCGTGTGGATCGTCCCTTCACTAGGCACAGATCTCAGCAAGGCTAATGAAGACGGCCAAAACCCTTCTGAGCAACCAAGCACGCAGATCTATTCCGAAAAGGATAAGGATGAGTTTCGCAAACACCCTGCGACACATTTGCAGTACTGAAAAGGTCTTGAGGCAACCCTGACACGCAACTTTCCATTCTTTCTTAAGGATTGTCAGTGAGCTACTGCTGCCATCAAGCAGGATATGCTGAAAAAGCTTGAGAGTGCTGATGAGGAACTGAAACAGAAGCTCATTCCATTGTGGCCTCCAGGATGTCGGCGTATTACGGTAGGTGAATCCAGATCATTGGTTGAATATTGTGTTCACATCGATTCTGCAGCCTGGTAACGACTATCTAGAGAGTTTGGTCCAGGACCGTAAGTATCAGCGCCATCTGCAAGTATCATACTAACCATATACCAGACGTCAAGGTGATCTTCGAAGGCGTCTCGAAATTCACCCCCACAGGTCTTGTCACAAGCGAAGGCAAGGAGTTCGATTTTGACCTTATTGCCTGTGCTACAGGCTTTGGCATCTCATATACTCCTCATTTGTAAGTACAAAAACCTTTGGAGGACAAGTCTCTCGTCTCAGCAAAGTCACTAAAACGTTGTAGCCAAATAACCGGTATCGATGGAGTCACCATGAAGGACGAATGGTCAGATGTATGTGAAACACGACGCACTTTATGCGACGGAAGGATGACAACTGACTGATTTGGCGTCACCAGAGTCCAAATATTCATCTTGGTATTACTGGTCCCAAGTTTCCCAACTATTTTGTCATCAATGGGCCGACCGGCAACTGGGGTCAGGGATGTGTGCTTCCTCCGGTGAGTCAAGGCTGTACGCTACGCTATCAATTCTCAGATCTAACCTTTTTCCTACAAATAGCACGAGGTTCAGATCGAGTATGCAATGCAATGCTGCGTCAAGATCCAGAATGAAGGCATTAAAGCTATGGAGGTCAAGCAACTTCCCACCACACAATGGAACGAGCACCTCGACAACTGGCACACCAAATACTCCGTCTGGGCCGGCGACTGCCGCTCTTGGTACAAGGCAAACAGAACGGATGGACGGGTGTATATCTGGCCTGGCAGCATGCTTCATCTCCTCAAGACTATGAAGACACCTAGGTTCGAGGACTTCAATATTGCCTACAGAAGCGACAATATGTGGACTTTTTTGTGAAATGGGCGCACTCAGATTGAAAAGCTGGCTGAGGATGGCGTTGAGGTTTATCTTGCTCCTTTTATCCGAGACCAGGATGTTCCCTGGTCGATTGATGATCATCATACCCTCGCAGTTGCTGCAGGTCATGAGCATAAGCTTTGAGCGTCATGACGCGTGAATTTGGTATTGTTCGAAATATTGGATATGCCAAGGTTTCATGTCAAAGGCCATCAAAAAGAGATTTTGTATTAGAAGGCTTCAAAGTTTCCTGGAGCTAAACGTCCAATCTGAAGCTTTGTCCAACTCTATCGAGGCAGTCTTTATGGCTTCATTAATATCGTAATCCCAAATCGTAGGTAACGTCTCCTTCAACTCCTCAAATATCCCACCAAAATCACTACCAAGCTCAGTTTGACGTTCGAATAGTTTTCCTGCTCGTCTAGACTTCTGAACGACCCAGTGGGCTCTTTCTCGTCTACTCTTGTCAAAGGCAGAGAACGCAGCTTCAATATCGGATCCGACTCGGACTTTGTCATGCGCCAGTATAGATGCCAAGACAGCAGCATCTTCGATGCATAATCCTGCTCCCGCACCATGATGTGGCGTTGAAGCATGTGCTGCGTCTCCAATGATACATACTCGGCCTTTGGCAAAAGTTGGAACTGGATTGTCGCCTAGATCAAAGATTGCCCACTGTCCAATATCAGTAAGCAGGTCAGTGGTCTCGACACACATTAGATATTTACTTACGCGGTCAAGCCTCTCAGTGTTTTCCAGGATCTTTATCACAGATGGCCGGAACCCTTCAAAATCTCGGAGAAGGTCCTCTTTGGTAGCTGGAAGAACCAGCTGGCTTTCACTTGGCCACCCGTTAGAGCTTGAGCAATACGCCACAACATTCAATATCGTCCCGTGAGCGACCGGATAGCTCAAGAGATGCTTGTCCTTCCCAAGCTGTTCGTTTCCAAAGTGATGTCAGACTTGATCTATGGGACTATGATTGAAGATGACCTGTCGAGGAGACTTACCCACATGGTAGCATTAAGAGCTCTCTCCTCCCCCAACACCTCAACTGCCTGTGGCACAGGGATCATTCCTCTGTAAGCATATTTGTGCGTGTATGAGCACTTCGACGATGGATGGTCCGCCCCAACTAGTATATCGCGAACTTTGGATTTGATGCCGTCACAGCCAACGACAGCATCAGCTTCCTCGACTGTCCCATCCCGGAAAACGAGGCGGACTCCACCAGTATCACTCTCCTCCATTGCTTGAAGTTGCTTATCGAATCGGACTACATCGCTAGGCAAGAGCTTGAGAAGTTCATTTACAAAGGCGCCTCTGTGACAGCCCTGCAGTCCGGTACGATTCTCAACGTGGAACAGAGGAGACTCGTTAGTGGCCCCGTCCATGCCGTCAAAAAACTCAAACAAGATGCTTTTCTTGGACTCCCAGGTATTACCACTGGCGACCTTTTTGAATGCACTGTGCACACCTGGATCGCAAGCAGCCATGGCATCTTGTGCATTGGGACTTATTCCCAGGCCGGCACCTATGTCGCTGAAGGCATGCGCTCTCTCGTAAATTTTGCAGGGGATGTTTCTTTTGAGAAGCGAGATGGCGAGGACAATTCCTGCGATACCGCCGCCAATGATGGCGATCTGAAATTGTTTCTGACCTTGGTCCATGATGCAAAATGGAGAAATAAATTTGAGGTTGATTAGAGGAAAGGCATTCCCATGAGTGGTTGAATGTTATGGTCTTTATACTGCACCATACCATGATATGCCGAAACCGGTAGTTGTATGCGCATAGATATCTGACTAAGCATGAAACTTACTGTGATTCGCCATTATTCACCAAACTCGACGTTGCTTTGACTTCCACGTTTCATGTGCTAGTTGTGAGCTACCCTCCTGCCGTGACTTCCGAGTTTAGCGGGCGCAAACCCGTTACGGTAGATCTCCTGTTGGGGTACAGCTCCGGAATCGAATTCCGTCAAATTCCGACCAATACGAGTTTAGGCAGAAGCATTATTATATGTTTATCATGCAAGTTGGGAGCCAAAAGCTTAACCTTCTCGTAAGCAACCATTTAAGCGCTCGGACAATACATTATATAGTGATTGGAGGTTACGGACCCGGCTTTTTGCCCGGTGCCGCTATGACCCGGGGCGCCAACAGAGTCCGAACTGGGACGGCAGCCCCACAGTGCAGATCACTCTTTGATGCCATGCGGCAGAATGTTATTTGAGTTTGAAGTTTCCCGCATATTCAACAAAAACTATCGCTTCCGTCGGAATTTTCCATCCACTTATAGATATTTACTTGATACTCCGTAGAATGCGAGACATTAGTCTCGTGGATATTGCTACCGAATACAGATTGATCCGAAACTTTGCATCTTCATAGCAAAGTTTCATGCTGTCTCTATGGTTTTGGGCAGGAGGCGGGCATAATGCTTTTCTTTGCCCCACACCTCTTCCGAACATGGCCGGGATAATACGAAGGTGGCCCAGCATAAACTCCCATATCTGTGGACCACGAATCGGTAGTCTTGTGGCTCTCATCCAACGAAACAAGATCGTTCTCATCATCAAGCTACTTGTCAAGACTGTGCGACGGCGCGGAGGAGCAAAGATACCTTGATTTAAATATCGACGAACCTAGTCTAGTTGAAAAGATATGTATTAAAAACCTTGACTCCTTCTTCCCACTCGCCGGACTGAATCAGGTTTACCTCGCTCCAAAATCCATGCTCTGCCCCCTCAAGCTCTGTGTATCTTAGCTTAGATTTAGGATTGAGCTCTCGCAGCTTGGCAACGAACTTCCTACTCCCCTCGATCAGAACTTCACTATCATCGTTGCCATGATGCAACCAGATGAAAGGAAGCTCCAGCGCCAACTGTGGGTTGTCTTCCAAGCATTCTATCGGAAACAGACTTCGGTAGTCACCAAAGAAGCTGGTACATGTACCGTGCTGGACCATTGCGATTGGGAGATTTGATATTGCTCTGGTTGTTGGCTGTGGCCCGTCTGGAAGGTGCTTGAGATGCTGAGACACGATTTTATAATCGATTTGTGGATGCTGGCCCATTTGTTTCGGATATGCTTTGCAGAAATGGTCGCATCGCATATCGATCATAGGGTAACTTGCTATGACAGCGCGGAATGCAGTTGGATGACGCAAGGCTAGTTGAATTGCGAGGTAGCCACCTGGAGGTAGATTGCTGTCAACGTTCTGTTCGCTAGCCTCAACCAAGAGGGACTACTCACCTGCACTCTCGCCAGCCAACAAAACCCTACCCAGGTCCGCGGGCTGTTCCCATCCGTCATTGTTTGAATAGCCTCACCCAAGCTGCTCTGAACCCAGGACCAGACATCCGCGATATCTTCCAGTATCTCAACCCCGGTACTCTCTGCGAGTAATCGATAGTCGCAAGAGACCAGAATTGCGTTGTTCTCGAGAGCATATTCAATGATCCTGGGGGCTGTAAGTTGTATGTTGTTACGGCTACCGTAAACGAGAAAGCCACCATGAAATAGGACAAGGACCGGCCGTTTACCAGATGGCAAACCCTTGGGAACGAATAGATCCACAAGAACAGGTTGTCCCTCAATCACCTTGTAAGTGAAGGTTGCGACGTTGAACTCGTCGATGGGTACAGCGGGGTTGGACGCCATTACGGTTGTTTATTTTATAGGTGATGATGGCAACGTCAAGTATCTCGACATGGATCATTACATTTTTTTAATTCTGTCTTTGAGGCTGGACGGAGACAAATAGTAAACAAATTTATTCAATACTGCTATGGCGGGCCGCGGGACCGTGGTTTTTGGTCTTGTCAGAGATTGTCGTTACGGACTCCGATAATTATCCGCAGATCGATCATCGGTGTACCACTTGGTGCTTTCAGTTGAGACGAGACTGCAAGCTCACAAGTCCCGGGTAGGTCGCTCCGCAATTCGGGCATCCGCGGCGTCCGTGGGCCTGTCTCGATTGGCTACCCCGCGTTTGATGTTGACGAATCTGTCAGACGCCAACACGATAGAATCCTCGGCTACTTGATGCATATAACTTAATGTTAAAAAGAGGATAATCTATTGCATAGAGCTTTATGGAAGTCGAATTCTGTCTAATGCAAATATACTTGACCTTATTACACTTGACCTTATTACACTTGACCTCATTATACACTTTCAATGGCTGACTTGTACTTCTCTTATTCTGTGATATTGACGGCACTAACCGTTATCCTTGTATGGTGGAGCAACAAGAAACAATATGACCCTGTATGTCTCTCCAGGCAAAATGCCCTTCATGAGAATGGATGATTATCCTGCCAGCAACAAAGCGCTGATATCTTGACACCAGAGACCTTCTCTCTCACAAATTACCCACCACCACCATCAAGAGTTGCCGAGCGATTACAATGATATTCAGCCATTGGAAGACTTTGACTTGAACAAGGCCGAACCAGTGCAGACACGACCATGGAAACCCAAGTATCACCTCACCATGGGCCTTGAGAAGTGCAATTTCTCGGACATCATACCTATTGACAAAACCTTGGAAGAGAGGCTTGCTCTTCGACGCAAGATTGTTAGTGAACATTCCGATATGGTCATTGCTTCTGAATCATGCTCGAAGGCTGCCGTCAAGGAGCTTTACGAGTGGATGGTCAAAACATACCTACCACGACGTTATCCGTCTCTTTACCGTTCGGAGGGGGATATACTTGTCGGCCCAGCATCAACTAAACTCCCGCTCGACCCGCCCAACGATGTCGATAAGATACTCCGCCTACTGGCTGAGAACATCGACGCAGAGCTGTTCTTTCTCCAGAGGCAAGGTGACACTTACGTTGCAAAGGCACTCATTCTTTGCTATGCTTTCTCCTTCAACCCATCCCTCAAGTTGAACAAAACCTTGGCGGAGATCCATGGGCCTGTCCCAGGTTACAAGGAAAAGCTTGAGAGACCAATGAACCGTTACTTCACATCCTTACCAAAGGGCAAAGTGGTCAAACGGCACAACTGGAACATATCCATCGGGCGTGATCTTTTTGTACCGAGGGAAAATCCATTGACGGTTTTGCCATTGTGGTTGATGGGTTGGATCAAGACGGTTCTTGAGTGGCTTGGTATCGAGGTGTTGAAGATGAAGAGTGCTGATTTGGACACTGAGGAAATGAACGTTCGGTGTGAGAGGCAGACGCTTCATAGGTTGATGGAGAATGATGATATGTTGGTGTTCGCTTTTAAGACGTATCAGTACCCTCTTAGGCAGATTCGGGACGAGGGAGGAGGACCGGCGTTGGCTGAAGCGATAAGGGGGATCGATCGTGGTGGTGTGCCTCAGATCGCGTGGTACAAGGCTTCAGTGTATTGAGGACAAGCTGTTGTAGATTATCTTCTCGATGAAAGTTCCAAATAGTCTGGAGAGAATTGGAAATACAATTGAAGTGTTCGTCCAGTCTGAGATCAATGAGAATCTGAACCCGACGCATACCAATCACATCCAGAGAATACTCTACACTGCAACCTGTGTGACTTGAACAGTAGTAAAGCTTACGTACCTCAGAGCAAGAACAGTGTTGTTTGAGACTCTCACACCAGACGTGTTCAGATCTGTAGCACTGCCGCGTCGGTGTACGCGCTTTGTTCATGATTGTGTTGACAGTCAGTCTCAAACGCCATGGAGAACATACCTTCTGCCACTGCCAGCACGCGAGAAGGCGCAATGTGTACCTCTGACACTGCCAATAGTCAACGTCCAGTGCCAAATAGGACGAAAAGCAGCTGCCAGTGGTCCAGAGTCTACAACCAAATCGTCCCAATAAATACCTGGTCTGCTCGCTCTCTTTCCTTCTCTTTTCTTTTCGTCCTTCCAACTGATCATCGATCTTCACTTTCTACCTCAACCGTCTTCACATCTTTCATCTATCATCTACCCTTCTTCATCAACATCAACCAATATTTACCATCAACTTCACCAACTCACCCTCGATCTTACCAACAGTCGTTGTCAATAGAGACATCCTCACACAGAATCACAACAACGACATCTGTTCATCAAGAACTCAACATGGCGTTCCTTGAGTTGACGGCTCCCACCTTTCCCACTCCAGAGTCAGTTTCTACTATCTCCTCCGAGGACAACAAAATGGTTGCCCCCACCACTCCCGCTCCCGCACCCGCGGAGACTACCAGAACTACCTCTCCTGAGGTTGATGTCAACATTACCGACAAGGTAAGCCTCCCATCCTCAACCAAGGATCATGAGCTAAAGGAACCCAAGGCTTTCGATCAGATGATTGCCCACCTCAACGCGATGCGAGCCAAGGTTCAGGCTCTTGAGTCGGAGAACAATGAGCTCAAGGGCCAGGTTGAGTACGAGAAGTCTTCCAAGGAACAGTTCTCCAAGAACCTTGACGAGGCCAACCACAACGCGCGCGCAGCTGAACTCGAGGCGGCTACCAAGGTCCAGACTCTTGAATCGAAGAACAACGATCTCATGGCTCAAGTCGAGCACGAGAAGTCCGTCAAGGAGCACTACTCCACCAACCTTAAAGAAGCCAACAACAACTGGCACTCTGCTCAGCTTGAGGCTACTGCCAAGGATGCCGAGCTTGGTCGTGTTCGCGAGCGTCTGCACCTTGTCGAAGCTCAGGCTGCCGAGCAGGAGCAACTCCATGCTGTCAAAGAACAAAACATCGAGCTCCAGGCTCGCTTCCGCCTTCAGTTCATTCTGACCACCCACCAACATGTCCAGACTCTGAAGCATATGATGCATGACTGGAAGATGCAGGTGGAGCAGAAGATTGACGAGGATTACGAGAACAACAAGCTCAAGGAGAACGACTCTGATGCTGCTCTCGACGCTGAGTACGAACGACTCAAGGCTCTAATCGAAGGTCACGAGTACATCATTACCAACATCAAGAAGGGTAACCAAAAGTTTGTCGCCCAAATCAAGCACTTCCGTGAGGCTGAGAATGTTACTCTCATCTCCGATCTGACTGCCGATCGCTTCGAGGCTTTCTTGAATGAGCGCGAGAAGATGGTCGCTCAACTTGAGCAGGAGAAGCAGGAGTTTGTCGACATGGTCAACGAGAACTAGGAGTTTGACAGCCAGAAGACTGACGACGTCACCAACGACTCGATTGAGATTCCCACCAAGACTAAGGAAGTGACCAAGGCCGACCGAAAGAAGGCCAAGAAAGCTGCGAAGAAGGCGGCCAAGAAGGCTAAGAAAGCCAACGCGAAGAAGTAAGGAGAGTGTACTGGGGATAGCAACTTGGAATTGTTGGCACGCTGGCGGAATGGATTTGAGCAATGGATTGGACGAGCACGAGGTGATGCGAAAGTGATACGGAAGGGAATCATTGTACCGATGCTTTGATCACGGACAGGTTAGGAGTTTTGATATTTTGTCTACTAGGTCATGGATGACCTATGGTCTTGTCAGTAGCTACCTTACGAGTAGTTAGTTAAACCAAGTAAGTTTGCTGGTAACTCTTTCACTGTGAATTGCTGTACTTTTGTGCATGCTGTTGATGAATAAAGCGGCCGTTTGCGGTCAATCTCCACAAGTGGCATTGTGTCCAGCGTTAGATGTCGATGGGGAGTAAACACACGACTTACTCTGTATGTACGTGTCGCAAGTCATTCACTACCAATAAAGATTAGAATAGAAGTCTCTTTGAGTTACTTGATGAATTATGAATACCATATAGAGAAGAAATATATACAAAGTGATTGCGAGTCTTGCAGGAAAGACCAAATGCTTATTATGTCAGACCTATTTCTCTCCCTCAAGCTTGTTGAGGCTACTGCACTTCTTCACCTGCCCACCCGTAATCGGATCAATCTCCCTATTCGCCTTATCACACTTATCCTTCGGCCAAAGCCTTCCAGCCTGCCCCTCCTGTCCCACGTAATCACCCGCCAGCCAAATCGCACCATCTGACGCAGCATTCTTGGACCAATTCCCCTTGAGAACCGGCATGGCAAAGAAGCAAGGCGGAGGAACACCGTTGGTCCACTCGTCCTGGAGCGCCTTTACTTTAGTATCGCCGATTTTGCCGCCGTTGTTCTCCCAGCATTCGACGGCGTTGCGTAGGGTCCAGAGGGGGGACATGTTCCATTTAGCCCAGACTTTTTCCATAGCGAGATCGCCGCCGACGCGGCCGGATGCGGACTTGGGCCACCAGGAGAGAATGTCGAGACAGCGGTTCCCTCGGTCGTCCCATGCGTTGTTGGGGTGGATGCACTTGTTGATGGGGAGATCGTCTCTGATTACGACGTAGAAACCCTTGAACAGTCTCGCCATCTGCCATAGAAGAGCTTGGTTCTATAAACAGTGAGCCTAGACACTTAGCAGAAGGTATTGAGGATGACTTACCATCTTGTCGGACATGCGCTCCACGGCACCGCTGAGGTCGTTGAGATCGTTGTCTCTTAACCACGCACCATAGCCAAAGACTTTGATGGCGGGGTTATCAGCACCTCCAACCAGCATGTTCTCGGGAAGATCAGTCTGCGCATGCCCAAAATCGCCATAAACTGAAGAGACAATATCGGCAATCTTTCTCTTGCCCTCGACTGCAGCTGTCTTGACGGCAAAAGTCAGAGTGTCGGTTGCGTCAACCGCGTTGTCGTTGCCACCACTGTCAATGACTCGTTAGTATCCAAAGACTTTCTTGAAGGGCATGAGGTACTTACACTGTACTGGTAAAGGTTCCAATCATACTAGCTAGGCCGGAGATACCTGCAAGAGGACCACCCACGCCAGGGAGTGGTGCGGCGATAGCGCTAGCCATGCTGAAGGCTGAACCGAGAACGCTACCGATGTTGATGCTGGTTTTAGGAAGACCACTCTTGATGTCAAGAATAAGTCTCATCTCGGAGACTGTCGCAAGGGACAGAGTGATCTTGCTGTCGAACTGGTGGTTGAGTGCCTTCATGAAAGTATGGAAGCTGGACATGGACTGGAAGAGGTAGTATAGTCCACCCTTGCCAATCTTGTTGAACTCAGCTAGTCACAACATCAGTCTTGTGTATTCGAGGCAACATGAGACGGCAACTTACCACAAGAAGCTTCAAAGTCACATCGAGAATTAGGCTTAACACAAGAGAACTTGGTATGATCCTTTTTCTCAAACAAGTTGCGATAAAGGTTCTGAGCCCAGTTCGTGTGATCCTTCTGAGACTTGATGTAGGCGTCTGCCCACTGCTCTGCCCCAGAGTCGTACCAGAGCTTGGGTAGGTCGCCGTAGTTGTCGTAAAAGAAGCCGGTGTCGCACTCCTTGAGGACCTTGTCTTGAAGGTCCTTGGGGATCGCGCCGATGCCGTCAAGGTCTGGGAGGGCGGGAACATCACCGTCACTCGGAATCGTTAGTAGCTGATTTGAGTTGAGCCGAGAAGGGTACTTACCTAGAGTCGTCGCTGGGTTGGAAGTCGATACTCCAGATCATGGTGCCGCCGAAGCAGTATCCATCAGCCCATGCCTTCTTATCAGCAAACGTCTCCTCATCTAGGCGTTGTCAGTCAAGCAAACATCTGGTAGGAGCTGTGTAGCCTACCATCATATCCTATCCACTGATCGTCGAAAGTGATCTGCTTCATCATAGAGTCCTTGAGATACGTAGACTTGACGCCCTTCTTGATCAGATTCTTGATCTCACCAAGAGACATGACACCATCAGAGTCAGTGCACTCTCCCTTCTTACTAGGTCCAACAAAAGAGCAGCCAAGGTCGTTGCAGCTCTTATCAGCGACAGTGTAACCACGACCGTACAGAGCGAGACCAAAGTTGAGCTTCTTGGGATCAAGGCCACCGAACCAAAGAGGGATAGTGTTGTTGCCGATTTCTCGAATGTCGGCTTGACCGCGGATGATCTTGCCGAGAGTCTTGACATCCTCGTCCCAGTAACCGTGGAGATCTGGAGGCTGTCAGTAATGGTATGCAGGTTACAGAAGTGTGATACCTACCATAAGCCATGAAACCGAAGAAGTCCACATAAGGCTCCATAGCCTTTGCGTCGAACCACCGAAGGTACCAGTAGTCAGGCGCCAATGTCAAGCTGATACCGTACTTGTCACCATAAGCTGCACGCATTTCCTTGAGCAGCATGGAGAAGTTGCGTGTATCAGCGAGTTTTCGACCACCGCGCTTGGGTTCACCAGGATACTCCCAATCAAGGTCAACACCCTGAAAGCCATACTCATCCATATAAGCTCGAACTGACTGAATGAATGAAGCTCTGTTGGCCTTGGTAGACACCATGTCGCTCCACGTAGTATGAGTAGGAGTGTCCTCATTGCTAAAGTCAAAGCCACCAATGGCAATCCAAGTCTGCAACTTACCATCCTTGGATAGATCAGTGAACTCACGCATCTGCTTCACATCATCGTCATGAGCTGGCGTAACCTTGAAGGAAACAGGGTCGATGAATGCGAAAGAGTAGAAGAGATGAGTGAAACCTTTGGTGTTGAGCTGCTTTGGGGTCTTGGTGTCACATTTGCGGGCTCGCACGTTCCAAGATTGGTAGTAGCCAATGGTTCGGCCATTAGTGCTACCGCCGCCCTTTGCGCATGAAGGGGACGAAGCAATATTGCAGGATCCGTAACCAGCTTGGCAGGGGAGAGTCTTGTGAATTGGGTCTGCATTAGAACAAAAGACTTCGGTAGTCTAGAATTGTCAGTTTGTCCAAGCGATTAAGGAAAGGAGCACTTACGCCACACCATCCCGAAGCAGAACAACAGAGGTTCATGCCGCAAGGCATCTCTCCCTCTTCGCTGTACTCTCCGCACATGGCTGTAGCATCGCAGTTAGAGGAGCATCCTTTACCGCAATAGTCTGGGCCATAACCGCAGATTTTATCGGGACCGCAACAGCTATCTGGGGTCAGTGATCTCTCGTATCCTCTAGTCAGTGGTCTCTTTACCTGTCATCAGCACAAGGGCCATCTTTGCAGTACAAAGGACCGCTTCCACGCTTCTCTAAAGATCGGCGTGAGAGGTGAGATTTGTTGGGAGTGGCATCAGAAGACTCAGTGGCGTTCTCAGCATCCTTGTAGTACTGATCAAGACTTGTAGCAGAATCATCAGAAAGCTCTAGCTCGACAGTAGGGTCAGGGGGTGCCATGGCGGGGTTTTGGTGACCTGGGCTATTGGTGATCTTCTTGGCCCATGCAGGAGCCTTGGCTTTGGTGGTTGTCAGTATGAAGTACCTTACATCGATGCGTCCGATGATGAATTAGTTTGGTGGCCGGGTAGCGAACTTACTAATGACATTGGAACGGCGGTGATGGCGAGAATGGCTGCCATGAAGTTGACGAGTGTTTTCAGCATGAGTGAACGTTGCAAGACAAAGAAAGAGAACAGTAGCCGCCATAAAGGCGATGCTCGAAAGGCGCAACACCATGATCACAAACGATTGAGTGAAGAATGGCGTCTTTTGCTGTGTCTCTCATCACTGAGTTAGAGATGATACGAAATATATATATGGCCTTGGTAGGTTTCCGAAAGTCCGTAACAGTAGCATGCAGCTCGTCCCATTTTTCGCACGATCCACGTTCATTTCTTTGCGCGATAAACTCATCCACCGATATTACTACTACATTACGGAATTCTCTCTCCCCTCCCGGACTAATAGTCTTGAAAGGGCAAAGTTCATGACATTCAGCCCCCGTGAGGATTTCTACCATGCTCAATTACAATCAGAGCATATGCAGTCAACATTAGACGGATAAATCCATCCCATCGTAAACAGTTGCTCGGACTGAATCATCCGAGCAAATCACAAAAGGGTCTATCCGACAACATCTCATCTGCCAAGCGGATTTCGACCTCGACCTGCAGAAATAGTCCAGGAACGAGCGTTTAGGATGCAAATGCATGCAGTTTTAACGCTTGGCGTAAGGCTATGAAGAGCCGGTAATAGTGGGAACGGTGGGATTCCGTGGCTTGGCAGGGTTGCTCGGGTCTCGGGAGCGGGTGGCGTTTAAATTACCCGCCGTATGGCGAGACGGCATGAGCCGACGAGCTGGAGGGTGGATGCGGTGACCTTCTTGATGGGCTCTAGGGTCAACTGAGAAGAGTTTTCATTGGAGGCCCCTGAGCTTTTACGTTATGATCAAGCATGGGAACCATTGAATTGGCCTAGCAGGGCAGGGAGAGACAGGCAGAGGAAACCATACGGTACGGAGTACAGTGGGGGTGTATCATGTTCATCCAAACCTTGCTCTCTTGAACTGTTCAGGCCCTGAGAAATAACCTTAACATAACGGCGAGCGGCCGAACCATACGTAGTCTAAACCCTTTTTGCATACTGGTGGATATATCTCCCGACGACAGGGATCCTCCTGCGCGAATTAAAGTCGAGTCGGCCTATCGGATCCTCCCGGACACAGAAATTTAAACTGAAGGATCCGAGAAGCATAGGTCACGGAAAACGTCTTCCCGGACACGATCGGTCTCCCCACAGCATGGATTTAGCGTCTAATTGGGATGATCCTTCCGAAACTTTCGAGGAAGAGACGAAAAATGAGATTGGACGACCTTATACAAGTCGAAAACGGTATATAAGTTGTGTAATGGTTTCTGGCATGACAATGGCTCAGCATCAGCACCGCCAATTCTGCAATCTTTTCTTAAGATTATTCATTGAGCATGAAGTTCACCGTGTTTTGGCTTCTGCCTGCCCTTGTCGCGGCTCAGTCATCGACTGCTACCTTGTCACCATGGCAGACAGGAGAGGTTACTCCTGATGGTACCTGCGGAAAAGGCACTGGCTTCGTCTGCAGTCCTACCTGGGGTGCTTGCTGCTCCAAGGATGGTATTTGCGGTCGGTCTAGTAAATACTGTGGTGAAGGATGGTAAGTCATCTACATATACTTTCTGCAGACTTGACTGATGATGGACGTAGCCAACGTTCTGCTGGTAATTGTAACGCCGCTGCACCTCCACCTGAAACTCCACCAGGCCCTGGAAGCGTCTCTCCTGACGGTTCTTGCGGCGGCACAAACAAGTTCATCTGTGGCGGAAGCCCCTTCGGAGACTGCTGTTCAGAACAAGGCTGGTGCGGCACCTCTACCGCCCATTGCGGTAACAAGTGTCTTCCTGACTTTGGAACATGCGGTCCTCCCAGTAACATCTCCTTCGATGGTCAATGCGGTGCGAATGGCAAGACCTGCCTAGACTCCGGATATGGAGACTGCTGCTCTGGCTCTGGCTGGTGCGGTAAGGAGGCCGATCACTGTGGTGCTGGCTGTCAAAATGGCTTTGGTACATGTACTGGCGGTGATTCTGGCAATGTCTCAACTGACGGGTCTTGCGGAAAGAATGGCAAGACCTGTAAAGACAGTGCCTTCGGTGACTGCTGTTCTGAACAAGGATACTGCGGCAAGACAGATGAGTTTTGCGCTGCTGGTTGTCAATCCAAATTTGGAGCTTGCGATGATGAGACTGATGTTTCGACTGATGGCTTCTGTGGTAAGAACGGCAAGGTATGCAAAGGCAGCAAATACGGCGATTGCTGTTCCGCGGAGGGATACTGTGGCAAAGACGGTCACTGCGGTGCAGGATGTCAGCCTAAGTTTGGTACATGCGCTGCTGAGACCAATATCTCCACCGACGGTTTTTGTGGAAAGAACGGCAAGGTCTGTAAGGGGAGTACCTACGGTGACTGCTGTTCTGCCCAGGGCTACTGCGGTAAGGAGACAGGACACTGTGATGCAGGATGCCAAAGTGCCTTCGGTACCTGTAACAGCGCCGCTGGAAATATCTCCACAGATGGCCAGTGTGGTAAGAATGGGAAGACTTGCAAGGGTAGCACGTTCGGCGACTGCTGCTCTCCTCAAGGCTGGTGCGGAAAGGAGAAGAACCATTGCGGCACGGGCTGTCAGTCCGGCTTTGGCACTTGTGATGCCTCAGCCAGCAACGTTTCTACTGATGGAAGCTGCGGCAAGAATGGCAAGATTTGTAAGGGTAGTCAGTGGGGTGATTGCTGCTCCAAGAACGGCTACTGTGGCAAAGGCGATGGCTACTGCCGCGATGGATGTCAGACGGCATATGGTCTCTGCACAGGTATTTCCACTGATGCTGAGTGCGGTTCAAGAAACGGCAAGACTTGTGTAGGGTCTGGTCTGGGGAACTGTTGTTCTGCCAATGGCTTCTGTGGAAGCACTTCGACTCACTGCGGTCAGGGCTGGTAAGTGTCTTCCTCTCCCTCTTTAACAATGTTGTCCCTAACTTTGTGTTTTTAGTCAAAAGGGTTCTTCTAGTGCCTGTTTGACGAAGAATATTCCTACTCTTGACGGTTCATGCGGCAGTAAAGTTGGTCTTACGTGCGCTGGTGGTCCGTTCAATGGCCAGTGCTGTAGCGTTGCAGGGTACTGCGGAACGAGCACGCATTGCGGCTCTGGATGGTAAGTCATCTCTCATAACTTTACTGAACAATATGCTAATTGGCTAGTCAACGTGGTTTCGGGCGGTGCAATTAGTTATGGTGTTGATGAAGACTGATTCGGGTCATATTTCTCGTATAGTTAGTCAATATTCCCCATATCAAAGTGACATTATACCAAGACTCATACATATGTAAATAGTGAACTGCAATTTCTCAGGCTATTGTGGGTTAATCTCAGACGAAACAGTAAACTGTCTATTTGCCTCCAGTTCTGGACGATGTTACCCTACATTATCTGAGATGGATATGTTTTGAGCTTGCAATGTGACTGTGCCTTGCCAAATATTTATCAGGCCTATCTCCCATTTCAAGAAATCACTGCAACCTCTACCAAAGGCGCATCCAGACCGTTTGTGCAAGGTTTCTCCTTTACTTCCACTCGAATAGTTGTACCAAAGAATACCCGTGTCACCTTGCCAGCTGCCATATAAGGGACCGAGCTACAGATGTCACGCGTGACATCAGGGTTGTTGCGGTAGGTTTGCACGACAGTGTCTATCGGCGAGACATACGGGGAGTTGACGTTCCCCGTTGATCCATCAGGATTCTTCCGAGGGTAAACGGGATAGAAAATGGTGGTGTACTGGCGATTGTCGTAATTAAATCCTATAAGCTGGACCGGAAGTTCAGCGAGAGTGTATTTCGTGAAGTTCTCAAGCCGTTCTTCAGTCAAAGTGGCGACAGCCACGCGACGCTTGATATAGAACCCAGAGCTTGCGCGGAGTTCTTCCTCAAAGTTCTTCCGGTATTGGTACATGATATCATGGACCTTTTGATAGTCCTGATCTTCGATCTGAGACCAGCGCAGGATAGTCAAGTTGGCTGACAGCTCGCCAATTTGCTTGAGGCGCTCAAACGCGGTGTTGAGAATCGCAGACGTTGTCTGGGTCAACAAGATGAGTCTCTCCGAGACAGATAGCCACAGCGCAGTGGCCACCGGCAGCGAAAGATTCGAGGTTGAGAGGGTACATGATGGCTAATGTTGTGTTCGGTTCAAATGTCAAGACAGTGATGTTAGCGAGGAACGTTTAGAGCTGGTAACATGGTCAGAGGGAACCCTTTCATGGTTAAGTTGACAGATTTGCTTGCATAAAGAACCTTACCTCGTGTATCTTTTGTGCTTTGAACTGGGTTGTATTGACTAAGGAGTAGCACACAGGCTGTTATTTGCAGATCTTTCGAGTTCTTATTCAGGATATCTAACTTTCCAGCCAAAAGCGAGATGATAAATAACGGGGAGAGATTGGTTTTTATTCGCGTTGGGGTCGCAACCTCTTTTAACCTCTCAACCTTATCGTAGGACCCTTTTATCCCTCACCATGCTATACCGGTATTATGATCCCTGGAACCATTGAGGGGAACGTTTAGGATTAACATGGGTAACGATGAGGGGAAGCATTGGATACATCGTGAAAACCCATGTTCTCAACTCCACCTGTTGGTTCAACCCTGTTGAATCCTTCATTCAACGAGCTTCTATTTGGCTGATAACGTAGTTTTCAATTGTCATGAAAACTCTCTGATGGAGTGACAGCTTTGGCTACAGCCATGAAAGATTCAATTGTTGGCCACTATACATTCCTAACCTTGGACTTGAACAGATCGTTTCGAGAATTTGTTTCAGTCCTCGACGCAATCCCAAACTACCCTTAGCCCCATATAATTAGATGATATGATTCTTGAGAAAAAGCGACCTAATAAGCGAGGAATAGTGGTCCATCTGTAACGTCACGCGGTCAAGGGGATCGTCGTTACTGTTACATCAACGACCAACATTACGGTACATCGTCGATGGCCTGCAACGCCCCACTAACTTAAGACAGAAGCTGTCCCTAAATCAGTTCTACCACTATGTCTTGCACTAGGCATACAGGTATTTGAGTGCGCTTTCGAGATGGAAACTGCAAAACTAACGCGAGAGATGGACGATCTAGCTTTAGATTCTAGAACTGGTGACAGTATTGCTGTTAGTAAGTATTTATTCAATGGCATATTGTTTTCTAATCTCCTTTATTGATCCGACTAAGTTATGAATGTCGTGTATTATAAGAAACTGCGTATTCCATTGAAATTTGATACCTATGAACCCTCTCTCATTAGAACATATTTCATGTCCTCCTTCCAACCCTTCAGTTGCTGGTGAACCACCTGGGGTAATATAAGACATTAGCAGCCTCATCAGACGAGCCAATGACTTTGTCGGCATCTTCCTGCGCTGGCGGGGCAGTGTCTGCAGCGGCGAACCACTTAGGATAGTACTCGAATGTTGCATTCTCTCCCTTGGCATTGAGCGCAGTGACAGCATCGGGGCCAGTGAACCACTTAGGGTAGTACTCGAGCTTGGCAGTGTCAAGGACCCCATCCTCTGGGCCTGCGAACCACTTCGGGTAATACTTCACTTTCGCAGCCTCGTCACTATTGGCACCACCGCCCTCTTTAGCATCGAACCATCTTACAGGATATTCGAAGTTTGCAGTCTCCCCAGAAGCTGTAAACCATCGGACGGGGTATTCGAATTTCGCGTTCTCTCCAGAGGCCTCAAACCACCTAACAGGATATTTGAACTTGGCAGTATCCCCAGAGGCTTCAAACCATCTGACAGGATACTCAAATTTCGCGTTCTCTCCGGAGGTTGTGTCGACTGCTTTGGCATCAACTGCACCTTCGGGGTCAACCTTGCCGGTATGCTTCTCCAAAGCTGGTGAAGCTGTGGGATCTTTGCTCGAGAACCACTTGGGGTAGTAGCTGACCATTGCTGCATTACCAGAGAACCACGTTGGATAATATTCGACCTTGGCGGTGTCGCCTTCGCCAGAGGCGACGTGCTGATCGCGGAACCAGGTCGGGACATATTCGAGCCTGGCGCTATCGCCCTGTGTAGCGTCATCCGGAAGAGGCGCTGGAGTACCGCCGCTGGCTTTGAGAGCTTCGAAACGAGCCTTCAGAGCTTGACCCTCAGGTCTTTCTATCTATATCGCGATGTTAGCCAAGCCTAATTATCTGATGTCAAAACGAAAGCAAATGACATACACTGTAACGCTCGAGATAGGTTGTTCCATCGACGCAGCACTGAAGCTCATGGGCATGAAAGATCCGAGGCGTCGGATTCTTGATATAGTCAATCACGAATTGAGCATCATGAGCACCCATAGCGAGTGCCGTGCCGACTGAATCATCAAGTCCAGTGAGCTTTCCACAGGTATGACAGACATACTGAGGACTGTGGAGGTAATGCTGCTTCATATTGAACGTCTTGAAGTCCATCTTGAGCAAACCAGACAGACGATCCGTCTCGGCATCGTCAATGGGCCAGACGTAGATCTTCTTCTCGGGAGTTTCGCTGTGGCAGAGGGTGTTAGTATAACTGAAAATGGGGGGTAGAATGGATAGGAACGAACTTTGAAGACATTGTTAGGTAAAAGAGTAGAGTTGAGCTTGTAAGTGTTGTTCAGTGGAGTGTATGGTGCTGAGTCCTGACTTTTCTTGAGGTCTATGACCCTTTATATACTTGTTTTTCAGAACCAGAAATCCGATAACGCGAGGTGTCCCGTTTCTGTCCCGTCACATGTGGACTGACTTCGGGCTACTGGCATCGAAAAATCACGGACTAAATGTTCCTATCGGCAGGCATGAAGCAATCCGGTCTCGAATCAGGGACATACAAGGCGCTCCTGAGTAGGGGTAGTGTGGTGTAGGTCGGGTCCTAGACCCATCACGGCCATCAGCCGAGCTGTCTAATGGCGGGGTGAAGTCGTGTACTGCTAATACTAAGAAATAGTTCTATGCATGTCTTACAACTCCAGCTCACCCCACTCATGCTAATTGCCATCTTGAGTAGCTGAGATTCCTCTTTTGGATTAAGAAAAGCCAATGTTGTCATATTCGCTGTCACATACTCCTAATGCCCTTGTTTATCATCACCCTTATCACATACCATTAGCTTAACCAGAGATCACCAGGCCTGCCTCTAAACCTTGATTATGTGCCCAGAACTCAGGAAATGGTGGAACTCATTAAAGATCGTTAGATACACTTGGAAGTATTGTGAACGCTCCTGCATTAATGACCTGTGTTCCCAGTCTAAAGCTTAACCTTGTAGGCAGCAGTCAACTACATACACAGCTACCTCACTGAGCTGTACTAAGTCACTGTAATAAGTAAAGTCCCTATTATAAAGTGTTAGATAAACTAAGTACTTAGTATATTTGGCTTTTCATTATCTGGCCAAGACCTTCATTTTGTGACTGGAGAATTCAACATGCATGAATCATGCGATATCAGCCAGCCACTTCCTAGATCTAGAATCATTTCAATGTCTCGCCGGCTGTAGCAGCAAGAGTGGCTTGTGTCACATTCCGCGACTGTCGTATCAAAGCCAGATCGTACACTGAACGGTATCTTTACACATCAAAATCTTGTGATAAGCACCGTGATCACGCCCACGCTATGCATCAGCTGAAAAAGGACAGTAATTTCGCTTGTGGCTGGCTGACTACAATTCTTACCCCGAAAGATCAGAAGTAGCGCGGTAATCCGGCCTGCTTCCGGCAAACCCCCTACTACTTTTGGCAAGTTCACAAAGTTACTCAATGGCTGATTTGTTCAGTTACGCTTTGGTGGAGTTTCCAGTCGCGCTAACAACTTACCTCACCAGGATAACACACGGATTCGGCCGCACTCCCCGCAACGCCACATTAGATCCTGGAAATAAAGAACAAGCAGTTAGTCTGGAACTAAGGTCGCGCCGTACAGCTGGTCTTTTCGGTTTCTTACAATATACCTCTATCTGCAGTACTGGTAAACTTCCTCAAGACAATGTGACAAAGCATCTTACTAATGTAATTAGCTAATAGATAAAATAGCGATTTTATAAAAGCATTTTATATCTGGTAATTTAAATATAGTAGCTAATAATAGTTTAAGTAAAATACGTCTGAATATCTAATTTACTATTATATCTTTACTGCCTCTTTGGCCTCATTAGCCTCCTTGGACTGTTCAACGACATCGCGTGTGCAATCCACGAACTTCCCTCGAAGAGCTGAACCCTTCCCAGAGCTAAGCCACACACAAGTCCATGCTGGCAAAGCGGCCTCAAAGTGAGGCCTCTTGGCACCAATCCTTTCCATATGCTCAATAACGTAAGGTGCCTCTCGTTTTGTCTTTTCTGGAAATGCTGTCTCATGGAGATTGGTCTCTATCTCGCCCGGGTGAATGCTAAAGACGGATATGTTGTTATCTACCCCATTCTCGATCTTTTGCACTTGATCTAGCTCTGCCTGCAGAGTGCCCGCGAATCTGGTGATGGATGTCTTGGCGCAGTTGTACGCCGTTGTCCAGGGGAGGTCTGCTTTGGCAGCTCGTGACGAAGTGTAGATTATCACGGCTTCATTCCTCTCGCGCATTTCTGGGAGGATCAGCCGGGTGAGTTCGACTGGTGCCCGAACGTTCAGCTCCATGATGTCCCACCATTCGGTTGCGTTCGTCAAGTGGAAGGGCTGGAACATGTTGCTGCCGGCATTGCACACCAAGATGTCGACGGGGCCGAGTTGTTCACGGAATTCGCGCACTAGGCGTTCTTGATCTTTTAGTTTAAGCACATCGGCCACGATGCCAACAATCTTGCCGTCGAGACCCAAGTTCACGATTTCGGCCTTTGTTTCCTCGACCTGGCTGATTGTTCGTCCCGTGACACAAACGTTAGCCCCGGCTCGCGCCATTGCGATGGCAATCTCTCGCCCGATACCCCTGCCAGAACCCGTTATCAAAGCATTCTTGCCTGTCAGTGAGCCCGTGAGTCGATCTGGGTCGATCTCGGGATAAATGCCCGCGCGAAGGGTATATGGTGATTGCATAATCTCAAGTACGAAAATGAGATTGATTATCAATGAGATACGTTGAAGATATTCAATTGCTTGTCTTAGAGTTACATGATATACGAATCAGCTCGACATTACACTAGCGGTCGTGTCGGGAACCTATTCGGATCAAACTTGCCGGTTGGAATTCCCGAGTGGACTTCCCGAGCGGGTTTTCCGGCGGCCGTTAATTACGGACTCCACATCGGGAGTCCCGGCCAAAAGATAAAGGATGCGAGGAGTTAGTGGATAAATACCATTTGATATCATCCTTCAACAGAACATTACTAGCTCCATTATATCGAGCAATCACCGGAACAGCCGCTTGTCGAAAATGACGTTTGAGATTTACATTCCAGATAATTTGACTTTTCAGGACTACATTGCTGTGGTTCAGACAGCAAGGGTCTGGGCAGATGGTTATGATAGAAAGGTACAGGCATTGTTTCTGCTTTTGCTGTCTTGTGTCAACAAGATTCGGTACTGATTACTCTTTCTCCACATGTAGAGCGAAGAGCGACTCCTTGCCGCATTGGCCCCAGAGGTTTCCGTGGACTACACCTTGATTGTGCCAGCGTGGGGAATAAAGCAGTATAAGGCGGCCGAGTTCGCGGCACTTTGGCTCTCGGAGGAACACCTAGGTCTTAAGCCCTTGGTGACACAACATCTGCTTGCGCAGCCATACTTCAAGAAGGTCACCCCCGATGAAATAGAGGTGGAGTGGCAGCAATTGGCGAGTCATGGGCGGTTGCAAGCCGACGATGGGGGCGCAAGGGATGCGTCTGCTGCGAGGATCGACGAGACCAGCGACGGGAGGAGCCACATGCAGCATAAGTTTATCCGCGTTGGTGGTCTCTGGAAGATCGCGACGATTACGCCATCTCTGCTTTATCAGACGGGGGACTTTATGCATATCAGAAGACCAGCGGGTGAGCACTAGACTACAGCGGTAATGTTGCAGAAATACTAGACAACCTTGAACAATACCTTAGTATTATTTAATGAAACTTGAAGATAGAAGAAGGCGCCTGATCAAAGGTCTGCCAAGCTACTGTTTCTCAACGATGTCTCGGAAAATCCGGCTCATGACGGCTCTCGTCTATACAGGTGACGTATTAGGAATGCATCGGGAATTCATGTATTTTTCCAGTTATGCATCGCCCACAGGACCGCAACAATTGCTTATGGCATTTATATACAAGTTTCCAGGCCATTTAAACGAAGATGATGCATTACTATGATGGGCCGAAACCAGGGAAGCACGAAGTACAAAGATTTTATATCTTTTTATTAAAAGATCACTGTTTGCTTGAGACTGAGTAGGGAGAACAAAACTAATACTAATACCCGTCAACAGAACGACGGAATTAGATATCGCGCATCTGCTTTCGACGAACATCCGAATCCTCCAGAGCAGACTCAACATGGCTGTTCATCTGACTAGCAACTGACTTGAGGAAACACGCAGCTACTGCATTCGCTGCCACGACAACGGAGATAGCGATCCATACAAACTTCCACGAGTATGTATTGGCATGATCGTTCGCGGCGAGGACATTGGGGATCAGCGACGCTGGCAGGCCAGACACATGTGACAGGGCAGTTGGGTTTCCGCTGTTGAGGGCGCTCAGCACGTCTGGAAGCAGGCTTGAGTGCCCTGCGGCTGCAAGAACTGAGCCAACAGCCTTTGGTAGTGCGGTGCCCATCTTATTGTGATAGATGGAGGTGAAGATGGTAATACCGATGGCCCCACCGAGGGCTCGACCGGACACGCTGAGGGTTCCTGCGGTGCCAAGCAAGTAGGAGGGGACTGAAAGTGACAACGCAACGACTAGCAATATCAACGTCAGCAAGGGCTTGAGAGAGTGAGAAGGAAATTCCTACCTGGAATGACTGTGGTGACGGCAGTTCCGCACCCAAAGAGTGCGGAGAAGGCGTAGGCCCAGGATAGTCTACTGGGGTTGAGCAGCGCCATAAGACCTGAACGCAAGAAGGTTAGTTATTTTTCGTTGGATATCGAGGGTTGTGACTTACCGACGAACAGACTGCACCAGATTAGTGAAGCTACCAAGATAGTCCTGTATGATTTGGTTCGCGCCATTAATATGCCCGCTGGCAAGCAGCCGAAAGCTGAAGTCGCCAGGTACGGGGTGAGAATGGTGGCGATCTTAACGGCATCCGTGGTGAACATGGCAGCAATCTGTTGCGAAAAGAGAACATTGACGCCCAGGAGAAGCATGCCATCAACAACGCAGACAAACAGGAGGATTGGGAAGTTGCGAGACACAAACATGTCGTGATGGAAAATCCCCTGGCGCGTAAACAGTCTTTCGTAGAGTCCGAAAGCAACAAGACCAACGCAGCCGATGATCAAGGATGAGAGGACCTGGCTGGACTTCCATGGGTATGTGCTTCCTCCCCAGGTCAATCCGATCATCATAGATGCGATAGACCCTACGAACAGGAGTGTTCCGAAATAGTCGACTTGGGCGAATAGGCCGTCTAGGCGGGACTGTTGTCGGCGAAGGGTAGTGGGTGGAGGATGGTAGAAGCAGGTCACCAGTACGGTCGTGGTGCCGTAGACGAAGGCGTTGAGGTAGTATGACCATCGCCAGGTTTGGTACTTGACGAAAGCACCCGCTCCAAGGGTACCAGCGATGACAGCACAGCTGGCTAGAGTCTGGGAGAAACCCATCGTCCATGGGCGGAGCTTGTTAGGTGTCACTTCTTGGCCCGCAGGTACACCCATGATCTAGATAAGACAGTGTCAGTTGTTGATGCAATGGTGCAGGATATTGGATTGGCTTACGCAGCCCGCGTTGGCGAGGCCAGTCAAGATGTTGCCGATGATAATGGTTGTTACTGACTTGGCCGAGCCAGACACAACGGAACCGACGATGCCGATAACGCTCGCAATGACGATAAACCATTTCTTGCCGAATCGATCGCTCAAGGAGCCCTGATAACAGTCAACTTTGGGTAGAGCTGGCAAACTGTTCAAGAGCTTACCAAGACCGGCCCAAAGGCCAGAGTCACCAAAAGATTCGAATTCGATATCCAGGCGGCCATTCCGGCATCTCCCAAGTCCATGACTTGGAAGTGGATGATGGTATTGGTCTGTTTTGAGATACATAGTAAGTTCAACTGTCACAAGTAATGACAATGTTTGGGAGGTAGCACGTGCCGTGTTAGCGATAGCAGCGCAACAGTTCGCCATGGACAGAGCGAACACAGCCATGAGTGTCTTCCATCGCACCTGGTAGTCAGCAGCCGGCTCATCCTCCACGAGGGGTGCCGGCATCTCATTATGAGAGATGGAGATTTTTTCGCCGTCTTCCATCCTGCGTGGGATGATATAGGTTGTTGTACTAGATGAAAATAGAGGCAGGGATGAGTAGCCTGCGTCCAATGTTACATCGAGGGGGTCGTTCAGTCTATATACAACCTGCAGTAGCATGTTCCCTCCGCGGCTTGTTCCTGTCTATCCAACCGGGATGTCCGAGCTGGACACACGAGACCTTGCACCCAACTCCAGGATTTCCAAGACGAGGCTGAAGCACCAAAGGGGATCTTCTGATTTTGAGGGGTAGTGCAGGACTACGGATAGACGGCACAGGTATTACCCCAGACGAATAACGCGGGGTTAAGCATTAGCGCTGATACAGGGAGACATCGACCCTATCGCTACTTTGCTAAGTACAATTAGTACAGCGAAGACTGTGCATCTCGGGTTTTCCGCTGAACCTGGGATATCCTAGGTAACTCGGACGACCCGACTCACCAGGGCATAATTGCTCGGCTAACACATTGAAAGCTGACATTACGACCGTCAGTCATGACTCAGCTAAGCTCCAATCTATGCTAGACTGCTTCTGGTTTCATTGGTGAACCTCGTCATCTCAACCAACTCAGCTGTGCTTGATGAACCATCCACTTTGCGCCCCTGGTCAGATCTCACTCTATACATGGTATTGTCAGATAGACCTGGCGTATTACTCGGCACTCTTATTGGCCGTCCTGCTGTAGATGAGTTGTATTGGTTACTTTTTGGTGTAGCGTCGACTGAGCTTTGCAGTCTTGGAAATGTCTTGAGCATCAGGACCCGCAGGTTTGGCATGCATGCGCACCATATACCGACGTTCAGTTCTATGACGGACCAGTAGCATGTATCGTAGCTATCCCCTGTGGCTCGGTTTAGAACTTGTCAGAGTGGGGAGAATGATTGACTGCTTACATGTAGGGTTAGCAGAATTGCCGAATGCTACCAGATAACGTAATCTGAGGATACTGACAACCGTCACGCTAGAAAAAGAGTCAGTGACCAAAACCTGTAGAGAATGAACGGGTTGATGCTCACAAAGTGCCAACGCCGAACATCGAGGCCACTGCAAGCTTCCTCTTCCATTTCATCTGGAGATGAATCAGTTGGGAAATCGGGATTCCAAGCATCCAGAAATCTAGAATAATTCCAACAGCAGCAATTGCCCATGCTAGTCCGTTGATCCCTATGCAATGGCCCTTATGTAGTTGGTCCCAGCCCTTCCAATAGAAGCTGATTGGCTGGCATTGAAAGAGTGCCAGCAGATCAAAGATAACCATGCATAGTACTGCTATGCCGACAGTTCCCCATATCAGCCTTCGGAAGGTTAGCGAGTTTCGTGCTTGAGGCTGTTGGGTACACGATACCTTCGAATTATGACTCCTGGGAATATGCGGAGGTAGAAGAGAAGAACGCAGATTTTGGTTGCGAAAACGTCGGTGGCGTAAAGCGTTTGACCAGCGTAGAGGAACTTGGGCTGTTAGTGACCGTATCTGGAGTGAGACATTGGGATACGAACGCATAGATATGATGTGATTGTATCTGGACTGAATCTCCACGCATCTCGTCCTAGGCCATTTTCGGAGACTGCCAGCATTGTGAGTATTTTAGTCATGAGAGCTGGAGACAGGAGGATACATACGGCCATGCAAACAGACGATCGAGTTGCCTAGATTGACCAGCTAATAATGAAACAAATAAGTCCGTGCAATCGTAAGACAGTATTGCCAAAGAGTACTCACAAAAGCGCCTGTGATAACGTAATCATCAACCTGGAGTCCAGGCCCGTATCGTATCTTCTCAATGAACCGAAGACCAACTGCAATTCCCGTAATCACGATTAAAGTGATTGTGAGAATATTGAACTGCTGGTGCTTGTCGCGGATGGGGAAGTCACATGCCACCGAGGTCAAATTTATCGCGGCTGCAAAACTCAAATTAGTACGTAAAAATGACACATCAAAGTTCACTAGTTACCGAGAGCTTCCCTGGGCAGACAATGACTCTCAAGGCATGGTAGCACGTCGTTTTTGAGCTTTGGATCGCTGCAGAGACATGTTGCGTTTGTGCCGCAGGAAGAATCCGTAACGAAATCCAGCACACAGCTCTCCTGGAATTACCTGTCAGCGTCAACGACTAAGAGTTGGGTTCAGGTTGATTGCGTACCGCGCAGCTGGGAAGCTGGCTGATAAAAGTGGAAAGATCGCTGCAAAGAACCTGGCTCACGAACCAAGTCCATGTCACCAGCAAAAGCAACGGATGCATGGTTCAGACGCCGTACCGCGATGGCATGCAGCAGACAGGGTCGAAGTCTGGAGAAGATTTGTTCAAGGCGACATATTCATCGTGTTTTCACGTGCTTCAGACATTTGAGGACCTGCAATCTTTTTAACTTCTCTTCTTGTAATAAACCGAGTCAGCGGAGCCGGCTCCTTTCCTCCGTGAGCAGCCATCACAAATTTCTCGTTGCCAATACGCTAGCAACAGCGACATCTCGGGTTGACGCCACTAACCCCACAATCTAGGGGGATCGACACGAGTTATGGAGTCTGGAGCAGCCTCTTGCTGACGGAAATAAACAACCTTCCCATTTGAGAAATTAGACTCCAATAGTCGTGAAGATCATGTTTGATATTTTCAAGAGTTGGCTGGCCGTTTAATGTCAGAGCTTTTTTTTTGCCACGCGAACTAACTCTTGGTGTTGCCGTTACATAATACTTATGATCCAAGACAATCGTCTTTCACAGCTGCTCTATTAGATAACCAGATAGAAACCTTGACATGCCGTATTGCCGCGAATAGGGGCCAGGGAGAAACAAACTTAATGGCACTATCAACCACCAAATGAAAGGATGTCAAGAATCCTGGCATTGAGCACGCGACAGAGGCTGCCAGTTCATGCACTATGCTCTTTCTTACAGGGTTCCGTTTAGCCGCAGCCCGGTTTGCTGGTCTATTCGCTTCCGCAGCAATGGCACCCTATCACACGCTTATTGCTAGTCACTGTGATCTTCTCACTCACATGAATTGTGATCAGCCTTAAGCTCCTCTCTCGAAGCCAGTCTCTCTGTAACTACCGACTTACCCGGACGGGGCCTTCGAAGCACTGATGCGACAGATCCTTGCTACTAAGCTAGCATGTCGGCTAACAAGACTTTGCGGATAGTGACGGAGGCGCGCTCGGCTTAAACCTGGCTGAACGACAGCCTCTGTCCCAATGAAGTTCATGAAAGAGCATTTTGCGAAACCTCAGCACTATAGATATATCGAAAGGTCTTCGTAAGAAACATATACATCATTGACGTATCCAGTTTATGATACAGGCATTACCTGCATCAGCATAGACAGGGAGGGTTCAGACTACATTCAAAACACTGCGCCTATATATAAGGCTGAATTGGCATCCCAGGTGTTTCATCAAGCATCCCCTGTTTCATGAGCACATGACTACTACATAGAGACTCGATAATTCCTATGCAGCCATGTTCCTTTAGCTAAGTTAAATGATACCTTGAATTAAGTGTGACAGTCTATCAACCACCATGCCTAACTAATGAAATACAAAAGAAATCAGCTCTATATAGTAATCAATGCAAAGAAAATCGCTACATGCTATTCCATCTGTCTCCGTTCATACCAAATTCTCTGATCCCGCTCCAACTTGATCTCCAGAATCTTCGCATATGATATATCAGCAATAGAAATGCCCTGTATAATATCATTGCTCAAAAGCTCCAGGTAATGCTCCGCAAGCAACCTCTGGTGTTTCACCTCCTCCGCGTCAATATCATCTTGATACCGTCTGATCCGCGCTGATATCTTCTTGATGATGCCCTCCTTTATATCTTTTTTATCCTCGAAGATACAGAATTCACGTCGTCGCGCTCGAAGCTCGTCTTCAGCTTGTTTCTCTACTTCGATCGCTTGGTCGCTCAGTTGTCGTAGGCTTTGGCTGTGTTGCTCCAAGGCAGCTTGCGTATCGCGTGAGAAGGACTGGGCGAGGTTTTGGAACTGTTGGAGTTCGTTCTGCTTTGTGTCTGCTTGCAGAACGGCGTCTCTCCATTCTTGTATAGCAGCTTCGTGAGACTCTGATGCTTCTGATCGTAAGGCGTCTATCACTTTTAAGTCTTCTTTTTCGATGTGCAGATGGTCCTCGTATTCTTTGAGATTGTTGCGGGCTTCTTCAATACGACGAGCTGAAGCTGCTATAGCTTCCTGGATAATGGTTAGTTGTTCTGGAGGGAACGGGATCGGATAACTGACTTCAAGTGTTTGTTTGTTCTTTCCGCTTAGGTTCCTGTTCGTCTCTGTGTTTGTTTCCTCCCCAGCATCGCCGTTGGGATTCCTGTCATCCACATCCATCTCCATGTCATGGTCCAGTTCGAGCCCAGGCTCAGCTTCGGGCTCGAGCTCAAACTCAGGCTCAGGGACAGTCTCAGGTTGGGCCTCAGGCTCGGCCACGATGTCATCAGTAAACGATCTGATTTCGGTCCCGCGCTTCTTCTGGCGCGACTGCGTGTCTGAGCGTGGAGGTCGCGGAAGTATCACCTCATCGTTGGAGTGTTGCCTCTTCCTCGTTCTAGAAGAAGGTCTACTGCCATCAATCCCATTATGAGTAGATCTCCTCCTGTTCGCTCTCTTATCATGGGTATATGTCACCCATTCCAGGGCATTAGAGGACTGCGTTGATGTCAAGACCCAGTCTCCCTTCTGGCCCATTAGCCAGTCAGTCAGCTCTGACAGGGTAACATGGTACTCATCATCACACGCAAATTCAACAGCCGTAACAAGCGGTGCCAATATGTGTTTATCTAGTGTCTCGGGTATCCGGCCAGGGAGAAACTCCCAAGGCCACTGGCCAGATGCCTTGTGAATCTGACGAAGTTGTTTGCAGACTGCCCGGGAGCTGCGATTATAAGGCTCAGGAACAGATGTTTTTTCAGATGTTGAAGGGTCGTGCGATGCCCTTGGGCTGGCCATGTTGAAACCTGACCGCCGTCGAGCCTGACCTGCGTGGCGTGAGCGGGGTGGAAAATGTCTTGACTTGTCTTATCTTATCTTATCTGGTCCCGGCAGATCGTAGTTCCGCCATGACCCCTCAGTGGGGCCTCTAAGCTTCTTGGTGTTTAGTTAACTTCCATCCTTCTACCATGAATCTAGGGTAACCAGCGCTTGATAATTACGGTGAAGGCATGCAGCATAATGATTGTCAAGAGTTTACCTCATCATACTGTGTTGGCTTTGCAAGACGTAACGGGAGCTGATTGATTACTTAGAAATATAATTACTATTTATAAGGTTGACTTGAATCGATCATGCCACGCGAGCATCAGTCATCATTAGATATTATCCACAAAGTCTCAAACTGTAAAGCGAATGCTAGACCCTTGCAAAAGCTGTCCGCATCGACACCAGCTGGATGTTGTTTAGAGACTCAACTCGTATAATAAGCAGGAGAGTTTAACGAGAAGCGCGTATCGGAATGATACAATGTCGTATTTAAAGCACGAATTGCCCGGGTAGGCCAAAGGACTCCGCCCTAAATGCCGTCGCTACAGGGATGCTAGTGTTGAAACGGAAGGTAAGAAGCTGAACTCCGTCCTTGGCAGTGATTGCAACGGTGATATCTACCAGGGTTAGAGCGGACATATAGACTATGATGGCAGCTAGAAGTGATAGCTTGTAGTAAAGACGCCGATCAATGATTCAATTCTCTTATAAAACAGCATAAACTGCCGCTGTCGGACTCGCAGTGCTGCACAATCCTTCTAAAATTGCCAACATGTTGCACAAGACCCTGATCTCACTTGGCCTAGCCACCGTCGCCCTTGCTCTTCCTACAGACAAGGATAGCAAGAGTCTCGTGGCAAGCAAATTTATCGTCGCGCTCAAGTCAACAGCCAACGTCGACCTTGATTTGCACGCTCGATGGGTGTCGGATGTGCACGGACAAGCCCTTGCTCGTCGCGGCGTCGAAGCTGGTGGGATTGACAAGACGTTCAGCTTTCCTGGTTTCAAGGGCTATTCAGGATCTTTTGATGAAGATACAATTGAGATCATCAAGGCCAACTCCAGTGTAAGCAAATAAGCATCTCCGATGGATGCGCGGAATTGACTCGGAATAGGTCCTGCACGTTGAACCTGAACAGATCTTCACTATCGCCTCACCAGTCACGCAACAATCTCCCCCTTGGGGTCTCTCGGCAATTTCCAACGCTAATCCCCCATCGTCGAAGGCCTCATACACCTACGATTCGACAGCCGGTGCAGGAACATTTGTCTACGTTCTGGACAGCGGTATCTACCTCGAGCATGAGGAATTCCAGGGCCGCGCCGTGTTCGGTGCCGACACGTCGGGTGTTGCCAGCAAGAAGCAGCACGGCACGCTTGTTGCCGCCATCGTCAACGGTGTTACATACGGAGTTGCCAAAAAGGCGACTGTTGTGGATGTGCAAGTTTTGGGCGATGATGGTGGTTCGTCTAGTGGTGTTCTTTCTGGTCTGAGCTGGACGGTCAACGACGTTGTGTCCAAGAATCGCGCTGGCAAGGCCGTGATCAACATGAGCTTGTCGGGAGGTAACTCGGTCATTTTCAACGAGGCGGTGCAAAAGGCGATTGACGCTGGAATTCCCGTCGTCGCAGCTGCGGGAAATGCCAATAAAGATGCTTCAAAAAGTAGCCCCGGGAACCAACCTAACGTTATCACCGTCGCAGCCAGCAACAAAGACTATCAGCGATGGGCGTGGTCCAACTGGGGTTCAGCGTGTGATATCTTTGCTCCAGGTCAAGATATCACATCGGCTTGGCCCACGTCTGCTTCGGCAACATACATAGCAAGCGGGACGTCAGAGGCTTCTCCGCATGTTGCAGGCGTTGTTGCCTATCTTTTGGCGCTGGAAGGTTCGCGCACGCCGGCTCAGATCTGGTCCCGACTTAAGGAGCTGGCGATCAAGGATAAGATCACAGATGCTAAGGGGGTTCCAAACCTGTTGGTATACAATGGCATTGGCAAGTAATGCAACTTGTGCATTTAATAGCGGACGGACTTTCATAATCTAACTACCGATCATAAACATCTAGATTGACTGAATTGAGAAGCGCGATTGATTCCCTCCTCCAAATATCCTTTTCCACCGTGCTGCTGAGATTTCCTTGGTATAAGAAGTTCTGCGGAGACCCATGGCCCGCCGTCCTGTAAAGTGGCCAAGTAGGAATCGGCTTGCCTAGACTTGCCATGGCATCCTTTCGACCCTTCCAACCATTTGGATCTCCCGTTGCTACAAATTTAGCAAAATCACCAGACATTAGCCTTGCAAGATCTCTATATGATTCTGGTAAACCTAAGAACGGTGGTGTGCGTATTGGTGCGTAGCCTGTGCCATTGAGGTTTATCATAGAGAATGCCACGTCGACGAAGTGAGTTGCTCCTTGAACATACGTAGCCCACGCTGGAATCGCGTCAAATCGATATGAATAAACAGGCAGCCCATAATGTGCCCAAACCTCAGCAGTTAGTCTTCTTGGTGCAACCATATTGACGTCCCCGTAGTATGTCGCCGCTCTTCGGAACTGTGTGCCATAGGTGGGAGGAGGTACCCAGTCAGATGCAAGATTGTGAAGGACCTGGTCGTGACTTCGTTCGGGGTATACTTTGGCAATTGTCCGAGCGTAGGAGGTGTTTGTAGGTGGAGACGAGTTCTCTATTGCTGCGATGAACTGCGCAGTTGTGTTGATTCCCAGCTTTGAGAAGCTTGTGCCTTCGTCGGTAGTCGCCCCAACAATGATTGGAACTTTGACGAAAGCGCCATCTCGTAGCTGCTGGGAAGAGTGTCGGGCCACGAAGTCTCCATCTATCTTTGGGTTCCAGCCGGAGAGGGCGGTGCTATTGAGCGCTTTATTAAGATCAACGAAAGGCAGAGACCGTAGACATCCGAGGGAGCTACAGCTGGTGTTCTTGAGAAGTAGCTTGTACAAATCCTCCGATAGGTCAGATTGAGAAGCAAGGGAGATAGGCGCACCGCTCTGTAGGATAGCTGAGCGAAATAGCTTGTCATCACGACCGTTATAAGCTAGAATCTGAGCACCAACGGACGCAGCACCAGCGCTTTGGCCCCAGATGGTAACCTTGGACGGGTCACCGCCGAAGGCTGCAATGTTTTCGTGAATCCAATGCAAAGATAATCTCTGGTCGCGAAGGCCCATGTTCGAGTCACCAGTCTCGAATGCTTCAGCTGAGTTGAGAAAGCCAAATGCACCAAGGCGATAGTTCATGCTGACTGCGATGACAGGATGGCCGATTTTCGTGGATTGTTCGACGATGAAGGTGAGGTTATAGCGGAGATCTACGCCACTGCCTTGGAAGTAACCTCCGCCGTGAATCCATACCGCCACTGGTAGTTTCTTGTTGGAGTACCCTGAAGGTCGTACGACATTGAGGTATAGACAGTCCTGTTCGGTATTAGTCCGAGGATCAATTCTAGTTCTTGTTATACATACTTCACTCGTGTTGTAACCCAGCTGTGATGGCTAGGACAGTCAGCAAAGCTGCCCATATTTCGTGATACAATTGACTCACTCCATAGCCTACACAAGCAGGAGAGTATTTGTTCGCATCACGGCTTCCCTTCCAAGACCGGTCGTATGATCGAGGGTTTCGGAAGCGCAAGTCACCGATGGGAGGCTCGGCAAAAGGGATGCCTAAGAAAAAGTCTTGGTCATAGTCGTTTGAGTGAACTCCTCGATAAGTGCCATTTTTAATAGTAGCAAAAGGTTTTGTATCGTGTGACTTGTGACTTGGGACTCCAAGCGAACCCGGAATCCACTGCAACAGTGCAATACTAGCGAAGAGGAATGACTTCATGTTGAACACCTCTGAGCTAAGCTTGAGTCTTGGTATTGGTTCGCGACTGGGTCACGACGTCTTTTTAACACTGCCTCGGTCATGTCGATCGTAGTCAACTACTTTGGCATTCGACATTTTCCCACCAATCGATACAGCGGTCATTAATTAACTCGATCCCGGGGTAATAAGTGACTTAGAAGTTTGCGGGGTTTAGTGCCTTTGGTCCACTTTGCTCGGGTCATCAGCAGCCGGAGTCTTCTGACGATCACATTTATTTCCTGCGCCTGTTGAGGGCTGGTAGCCAAGTAGCTTATTAGAGATGTAAATACTGAACCAAAAAGGTTCACAATAATAATGACTGCTGCTTATATTTCCTTTTCTATCGAGTTATCTAGATATTGCAAGTTATTGAAGACTACGCGAGGAGGAATTTAGCTCTCAATTCCTCATCCAGGTTTACCCATACACTAATGACTAACCTCCACCTAAGCCGATCCCTGCCCCATACGATAGCAACTGCAACTTATGGATAAATGAATTGATAAATATTTATCCATTTCACTCTGGCTCGCCATTGATAACCGAAACAACGCATCAATCTCTTAACCAAGCCTTTTTCGCGATTTACATTCAACCAGAAGCCTTAGTGCGGTAGAGTTCATACTCATAGCTTGAAAACAAGAATGGGGCCACTCCCTTGAGATCGTTCTCAAAAAGAGGCATGCTGGCGTAGTACTATGACATGTTAGTCTGCACAAAAGTAGGGGTAACGAGAAACTTACTTCAAAAGTCCCATTGGAGCTCAAGCTACCTGTCTGAACAGTCCACTCCCAAGCCAAAGAGCCATCATGCGGGCAAGGCTGTGCAAAGGTAGTAGTCATCAAAGTGTAACCATCCAGAGCTGCTTTAAGATATCTGTCATCCTTGATATAACCCATGCGAACAGCTTTGAGAAGACTGGCGACAAACATGGCTGTTCCTGAACTTTCGATGTAGTTACCAGACTTGTGTTCCAAACCAGGGTCCATAACGAGCCACCAGCCCTTGGTAGCCTTGTCTTGAGAAACCACGAGGGCATCAGCCAAGGTTCTGAGATACTTCAGCAGACGCTTTCGACCCTTGTGCTTTTCGGGAAAGTAATCGAGAGTGTCTACCAGCGCCATGATGTACCAGCCTACACCGCGACTCCAGACATGGGGCGCAGCTCCGGTTTCAGCATCAGCCCAGACCTGGGTCTTGCTGTAATCGAAACCGTGGACAGGCAGGCCATTGGTATGGTTGCTTGACCGCGTTCCTGCATCGATGAGGTCGAACTGCAAGGCGATGTCGTCCCAGGCAGTACTGTTGTTGGGTTCAAACTCGTGGGTCCAACGCGCGTAGAAGACATCTAGCATGTAAAAGCCATCGAGCCACATCTGGTCAATGTACGCCGGAAAGCGGTGGTAGAATCCTCCATCAGGCGTGCGGCCAGTGCGGTCAATCTGCTTCCGCATGTGCGTCGCCGCCTTCTTGTAAATGTCGTCTCCAGTTGCATTATACATATCCAAGAATGTATGACCGATCCGTATATCATCGATCGAGTTACTGTTGTTATACATGAGAACCGTACCATCATGTTCAGGATATAGAAGGATATCCGCGCCACGCTTGACATAGTCAAAGTACTTCTTATCGCCGGTTCGCTCATAGGCTCGAAGGATTCCAGAGTAGTATGCAGAGACGGTATAAGCAAGAGTGGGCTCAACTCCATGCTGTATTTGAGAGTCGGCCATCCAAGTGAGATACCGTGGACGGCCTTGGAACTGTGTATGCTTAAGCTTCTCGCCGGGCTGGAATGTGAACCATCCTTGGGGAAGTGTTATGCCCGCGGCGAAGGCGGTACTGACTGTAGAGCCAAGCACAAGAAGGGAGGTCCGCATGATTACTGATGGAGAATGAAAAGAGATAGAAGCTGAGGCTTGTATGATCCATCGACGTAAGACACGATGATGCGTGGCTTAAATATCTGTCATTGCCATGAATGCGATAGTTACATACAGGTGCCAGCCAGGTAGCTGTCTTGACTATCTGGCTTTTCCGAGTTACAAAATGCTTGCACTGTTAGATCATCTCATCTACCTGCAGCACAACTTGAATGATGGCACAGTAATTTGGTTGGGCTAACATCTTCATCGGGGATTAGAGAAAGCGGGGTATAATTAAGCTTAATTGAATACGCTCAGATCTGCAAAACGATGAGACCTTTATGGTGGATAAATATTTTCCATTCTTTAGCATGATGGCTTTGCGAGCAAGGCAGAGCGGAAAAGCAGAAGCGGAAAAGCCACAGGACTGGACTTATGCCTCGGCTGACCTTTGAGCCTTGATTCGTTATTATGTGAGGGACATTGACTAATCCTTGCATTGGCCAGCGATTGTTTTAGCAAGCCTTTGTTAGTATAAAGGTTCTTCAACTTGGAAAATGCTTATCTCACCAAGATTGACATGGGTCGCGACGATTTGTACTTTGAGAAAGCTATAACATGCATTGTGCCTCTGTCTTTTGGTGTTTATTGCTTATATCTCTCTTTATTGTGGCAACTGTTGTTTGCCTCTGGAGACTAGATAAACATAATTTATGCAGATCTTATATATTAACCTCCTTCTGTTCAACCCTGGATTGTAATCGACGCCTTCCCCTATGCTTAGAAAACAAAAATTGAGCACCTTATAATAGGGTGTAGTTCTTAGCCAGACCTCGGAAAGTACAAGTCAGTGACCGTTATAGGTTCAAATGCCGCACAGCTACAGACACTTCAACATGCACTACTATTAGCTAGAAATCTATAACTGTCCAGCCTTATAATTCATGACGTCTTTCACTTCTGCCGGTGGCAGAAAAGGAAAGTAACGATTTGAACATAACCGAACCCGCGTATTGGCTTAAAATAATCTTAGTCGCCTTTCCCCTTTAGTTTATGAAGGTGGGCCGACTCTTCGTGAATTAACCAGATGTAAATATAGACAGGTTGCGTTGGAGACAGCTATCGGCAAAAGCCGACATAGCGCAGGTTCCCAGACGAAGCTAAAGACACCGTTGTAACACGGACATCGTACGACTGCCGAGCAGCAAGCACCTTTGTATCTAGATTAAAGTAGTATTCCCTGCTAGTTCCTGTTTCCAAGTCGGTTTTCTCCACTTCACCGTTTTGCTGACGCAGCGATTAACTAGAATCAAACTTTAAACTAGGATGAGATTGCGCATATGGTTCCTGTCAACCTATCCCCTGCAGCTGCCAGCCAGCACGTGGTCTGAAGAAACGTCCTTCCGGGTTCTTGGTAAAGTCCGAAACAGGAACTTGAGAATTGGCGCGAGCGTTGTTGGACTTGATTTGTAATTGAATTATGGGTCTTCAGTGTTATGGTAGTTAGTTCTAGTGTCGAGTTGAATGGTGGATAACGCTACGAAAAGCCAAGCAGCAGATCCCAACCTATACATGTTCTCAAAACAGCCTCGTAATTGGGACGCTGAGTTGCATTACAGATTCCCATTTACGGTGATTTAATGACGTACTCAGATGCCTGACAAGTCGGCCTCTAAGCCTCATATCCAGCGTTGTCAATGCATAAGCCTGCCGTAGAACTGACGGGGCACTGACTCGCCGATAAACACGCTATGTTCAATCTGTACCAGAAGGTAAAACACCGATGCTGATATTAAGCTTTAAGGAAATTTGAGAATAATCATGTATGGATCGAAAGTCAGTCAAGCCTCGTATTCCATCAAGGTAGACCCATTGATTAGTCTACATGCTTATCAGGGTTGAACTTAGTATACAGCTCTTCCTCGGTGTTTGCCTGCCTGGCTATGCTATACGAGGACGTTATCGAGCATTTTCTCACCGAAGCATTGACATCTGAGTTCCTGTAGACCTTGCAATAAGATGAGGCCTTGGCGTGTTGAGAGGGTTCTCAGTATCGAAAATGACTATAAATAAGAGCTTATCTTGTCGCTGTCATCGAACCTCTATCCTCATAACACTCATCATCACATATTCTATCACCTCACTTCCACAACAAAAATTCAAGCCAACTTGAACTGATCGCAACTTTTCAACTTTACCCAAAATGCATCCTCAGACCATCTTCAATGCCCTGGTTGCTCTTGCTGCTACTGGCATGGCCGCTCCTTCCGAGGCTCTCAACAATCTCCATGCTCGGGCTGTAGTCAATCACGACTCTCTTAACCCTGTTAAGAAGACAATCGAAGGAGGGGCGATCGGTGCCGCCATCGACAGGTGGCAGCCTCTTCTTCACATTGCCGACGGTTGTCAGCCATACACTGCTGTTGACACAAACGGTAACGTCAAGTACGTAGCCAGATCAGTGTTTACATCAAATGTGTCTTATAGCTAACCTCGTAAATAGTGGCGGGCTCCAGGACAGCGGTAGCAAGACTGGTGGCTGCAAGGATACCAGTAAAGGCCAGACATATGCTCGTGCCACCATGCATAATGGCAAGCTTGCCATCATGTACGCTTGGTACTGGCCCAAGGACCAGCCTGCTGATGGCAATCTTGTCAGCGGCCATCGCCACGACTGGGAAAATGTTGTCGTCTTCATAGATAACTATCAATCTCCTGGGGCTACCCTCTACGCTGCCGCCGCTTCTGGCCATGGCGACTACAAGAAGACCAAGAACCCTCAGCGAAGAGGCAATAATGTCATGGCTGAATACTTCACCAGCTTTGGCAAGAACCATGAGCTGCAGTTCAAGACTAGTCCCGGACGCACTTATTGGATCTATGACTGGGATGCTATGACTCCCGCTGCTCGCCAGGGTTTGATCACTGGCCCATCTGGCGACCCTAAGAAACCTTGGGGCAGCGCCAATGTCCCCTTCATCGACAAAAACTTCGGCAACAATCTCAACAAGGCTTGGTCCTAGATGGTTAAAGTTCAATGAGCCTCGTCTCATCGCTTTCTCCTTCTGATTAGCTGGATAGACGCAACATTTGCTACTTGAATTCCGTTCCCTTCTCGTTTAAAGTCTTAGAGGGGCTATTTATTCTTTTATCATCAGAGTTTAAGCTAGTAAAAACATTTTATCTCAAGGGCTAACTTGTTCCTCCTTTTCATCTGCAGTCAGGGCTGAAGATGCATTCCCAAGCTTTACCGTCAAGAACAACAGTGTTGATGTTACTGCAAGCCCCGTACCCAGCCAAAATGCAATCCTATACTGTTCTAGTGGTTTAATCTCCGAACGATCTCGTTGGTCGACAGCCGTCGAAATGGCAACTTCTGCCACGCCAAGCCAAAGGGTAATGCTCAAGTATAAGAGACTTGTCATAAGGCCACCTGTAGCAGCCTGAAAGCGACTTGGCATTGACGTGGTGATGAAGACATTGGTTACATTAAAGATAGTGTCTACACCCAGGGTTGCGCAAAGCATTCCAGGAAATATGTAAGCCCAGTATAGGAATGCCCTGGAAGGCTCGCCATCGGCCGATTGCTCGGGCATTAGAGCCAAAAGCATTGCCGAGGGTATGAAGGTAACGCCAGCAAACACTAATAACACCCTACCGGGAACAAGGTGCAGGATAAACCCTCCCAAGATCGCCAATACGATACCACCTCCTGCCAAGGGTGTGAACCATAATGCTGTCTGGATCGGCGTAGTATGTAGAACTGTTTCAAAGCTGCCAAGGCCCAAGTTAGTCTACGATATGCCGATCAAGTGTTGAACAGAAGGTGTATCACTTACTAAAACGTGCCATAGAATAGGAACAATCCAAAGACACCATAGGTACAAAGTAATCCAAACGTGATTCGCCGCATGTACCTAACTCGGAAGAGATCAGGCGGAAGCAAGGGGTCCACTGCGACCCAGCCCTCTACATAGAGGGCTGCTAACAATAGCAGCGCGCCCGCGATGAATGTGACATAGATTCGGGGCGAGCGCCATCCGTCTGGAGCGTGGCCTCCATCGGTCAAAGCATAGATAGCGAGGCAAAGACCAGGAACAATGGTGAAGAGGCCATACCAGTCCATGTGGACATTGGGGTTCCCATGTTCAAACTTCTTGGGAATGGTAAGCAAACCACAGAAAAGGACGACCGCTTCGCAGATGCCTCCGATCCAGAAGAACCAGCTCCAATTGATCAGCTGGGCACAGATGCCTGCAATCAAGATGCCCACATAGAATCCCAAGCAACCGCAAGCCCCATATAATCCGAACACCAAATTCTTGCGGGGACCTGGACGGTATATGTTCGAAAGTAGTGACACGGCGGTAGGCATGAAGGCACCGGCACCAACACCCTGCATGGCTCGGGAAACAATGAGCATCGTGGAGCTCTTACTGAAACCAGATACTATGGACCACACAAGTAGCCATGCATGGCCACAAATAAAGACCCATCGGGCGCCATATTGATCGCCTAGGCGTGCGAAGGGTAGCAGGAGTGCGGCGGTTGTCAAGCTTGGCACTCCCGCAGGCCAAGTGCGGAGCGATTCTGGGATATCAAGAGCTTCCGAAAGCTGCGGCAAGACAACGTTGAAGCCACTGATGAAGTATTCACTCATCATCAAAGATCCTATGGTGCTGAGAACGAAGCCGATTTCTATCGGTGCATTTGGTAGCAACACTGGGCGTGACCGGCCGAGGCGCTCCAGATCAATTTCAGGCGTTCCTTCTAGATCATCAGGGCTTTTGTTCTCTTGCTTCGAGGGACAGAAGAGGTCTGGGCTTGTTGCAGGCGTGGAATCCGTCATGTTTGCTGAACGTCGGTATTGACTGACTGGTGGGCTACAAGTGGGCGAGAAGTGGTTGAAAGAAAAGAGAACTACAAAGGAAAAGGCCTTCACCCTTTTATCCCTCAATCGCAAGGCGTGACGAGCTGTTATGCTGGGACTATCTCAATGTGATCACTTTCGTCTATTCTCAAGATTTGAGGATCCACTTTAGCCTGCGAAGTGATGCTATACCTGCAGGTGACCCAAACAGGCAGCTCGGTCGTTGACGTGCTCCACCTTGGTTCTCCTCTGTTCTCCGACGCTAACCCCAGCTAGGGAAGGGAGGAAAAGTCAGGGCCAAGGAGGTAATCGAGATTCAGCGACCCGCAGTTGCGCCCTGGTTTTGACAACTTTGAAAACAACTTTGAACTTCTATCAAGGCGACAGGAAAGGCACGTCCCTGAACAATGGACAGCTGTTGGAACTGTCGTCGTCGACGAGCCAAGTGTGACGGTCTCCATCCACACTGTGGAAAATGCCATGCTATTGGCGTCGAGTGTCTTGGGTACGGCAAGTTGATCACATGGATTGGTGGTATCGCTAGCCGTGGCCATATGAAAGACCGTACCTTCGAGAAGCCGGCATCACCAGCCACACCCTCCACCCTATGGCATCAGAACCCGAAAACTGGCTTGAGATATGTCAATTACATCGTTACGCCTGGCGACGGTTCATTTGCTGTCAGTCACCGGCCTAGCGTTACGCCAGTAATCTCGATGCCAAAAGCTCTCACCGACCCCATCTTTCAAAACCTTGGCCATGATGCAAGAGAGCTTATAGAATATTGTGAGCGACCCAGTCATCATACCTGCTTATGCTGACGGTGATGTGGCACTGCAGACGACCAGCGGATCTGTTCCAGTATCATGATGGTAGATGGTTTGCAAAACCCATATCGGGACGTGATTTCACTCATTGGTGCATCCAAAGCAGTAGTCAATGCGATCTTGGCTGTCGCTTCTTGCCATGCCACACATAGCAAGGCAGGTTACCCTGTCTTTTTGAACCCAGCAGGCCGATCTTTTGACCTATCAACCATTGAAGAGATCAATCACTCCGTCATGTTCAAGCAAAAGGCTTTGGCTTGCTTGGCAGACGCCATATTAGAGCCACTTCGGGAGACAAAGACCTACATTCTAGCAGCAATTATTCTTCTGATGCTTTTGGAGCTCTTTGAGGGTGGGACTGGTCCTTGGAGAGTTCATCTCGAAGGCGCCAAGCAACTGCTCGACGCCGAGACGGCGGATGATAGCATTCGCTCGCCGCAAATGATCCAAAATATCCTTGAAGAGCTTGCTATGTAAGTAAAATTCCACATTGTATCCTGGGCTTTATACTGACAGTCTCGCAGATTTGATATATTCGGATCTACGTTCGTACAACACAGTCCTCCTACTCTGCCATTTACTACACGATTGAGGTTATCGGGTCGAGACGCAATGTTCTCTCTAAGCGGGCTAGGATGTCCAATGCAGATTCTTAATGCGATTGAGTCTGTCGGTCTCCATTGGCGAGCGTGGGTGAAGTGTGGAATCTCGAATGCCCCTACAGTTTCCGAGTCACAATTCCAGTTTCTCAGCACCACGCTGGCGGATATCATCGAGTTCGACGCAGAAGAATGGACGGACCAGGTATTTGCTGCTTATCCCAAGCAATTTTCCCTCCCACGGGAGCATATAGTCCAACTCAGCACTGTCTCGAGGCTTTCAGCTGAAATCTACGCATCCCACATATTAAGTCAGTTCACTGGATATATGAACCAAACAACGCAAGTGGTACGACTAATAGCTGCAATCGATTACTTCGAATCTGTCACCGACGTGACGAGGTTCTTGCTCTGGCCGGTATTCATCGTCGGAGCTGAGAGTATCTGCTCTGAACATAGGCAATGGGCTCTAGCGATGCTTGACAAGATTTGGCAGATCGCTTGCTTTGCTAATGCTGAAACTGCAGTAATGGTTTTAAAGGATATATGGAAAAAGCAAGACTTGAAATTACAAGATTCACAATCCCACAACTCAGCATTCCAGTCTTGGATAGTATATCTATCGTCAATGGATGTATCTTGGCTATTCGTTTAGCCTTTATATAGTTCTAGTTCGCTAAAGGCGAAGCAGCATTCAATAAAGTCCGCCTGAGATGGCTGCGGAACGCTTTCTGACCCGGGCGCCACATAATTGTCAACCATGACGAGAATAGCATCCATTGGATCTGTGAATGCGTCAACTTGTGCAGAAACAGCAGTCCCCAGGGTCTTTGGAGACGTTGTACTTATCACTGTTCCTGTAGTCTCACGTTCCATATCCGGTACGATTTGTTAATTGACGCTGCTCATCGCTGATCGAGTCCTCCTGTGGTACCTGCCGGCCAAGTACAATATCGAATACAGGATTCCTGGCGGCAGGAGCAGCTACATTGCTCAGACTGGGCTGCTTCTTTCGCATCTGGAACAGTGCATCTTTGATTTCTTAGTTATCTTTAACGAGCATCATTTGGGTGACGTAGCAGATTACATAAACCTCACTCTAACTAAACTACACGAGGCTCGGAGAGTGATCTGTCTCTAACAGTTCGGCCTGACCCCTCATCTCCTGCCAATTTGACGTCTACCTGCCTTGTCATGAGATGATTGACATCAGCACTGAAAGCCACAAGTACAAGAGCAACAGCGGCAAAAGAGATACTGGTGAGAAATGTAACGCGCAAGGCAGACGCGAAAGCAGACTTGATACCCTTGACTGCAATAGCGAGAATTTCTGGACGCACACCTTGAAGTGCAGGGTTCTTGAGGTTACCACTCAGAAGGGCCTGCAGAATGCCGGGAATCGTCTTTGGATCAACACCAGCCATGGCAAGGGGTATATCCGCCTTAGAGGGGAAGTTGGAGCTGAAGCGTGAGGAGAGGACCGTTGTGTAGACTACAACTCCTATAGCCCCTCCCATGGAGCGACAAGTGATCGCGACTCCCGTTGCAGTGCCGATATAATTATGTGGTACGTCCAGCTGAATCATGGTAATTGCTACAACCGTGATAGACGTAACCGAGGGTGAAATATGGCAAGATTAAAGTTATTAGACCTCGGGTCAATTGGAATCCAGCTGGAGAACCCTGCCATTGCCCACTTCTCCCAGATATGTCATCTGCAACTAAGACTCATAGCGAAAGTTCATCACGAATCTATTATATTTCAACCCTCTTTCTAGCCGGAAGCTCCGGGACCACAGTGTTCTTACTCTGGGGTAAACGTGGGGAACCTAGTATAGCTCTTGAGGTTAATTTTACTTGCAGAAATGGTATTGCTATTATCTCATACTGCCACTCCGTTGTGGCAATATCTTGCATACTTGCCAGACTCCAAGCAGTGTAAGATCCTCTACAGCTTTCTTAACCTGTCCTGTAGAACATCGTTGAGAACTCTGTTATTTCTGGGTCTTTGTCACTGTCTCCAAGCTCATCCGTCTAAGCGCCAACCTTAAGGAGGGGACCCGCAACCGCTACATGATATAGCCAGGGCTTGTTGCAATTTACACACATCCTCAAGAGGTCTAAACTTTAATGTGGACAGAGCGGTAGTCGATATAGAGAAGAAGACTCCCATTTAAATGTTATTTTAGGTCAGTTAAACGCTCCCTTCACTCGCTCTAGGAACTTGTCCGAACCTAGTCAATATTAGTGTCCTACCCCTAGACTAGAACGCTAAAGTGCAGACTGTTTTGTATCTATTAAGGATGTAGAGACATATTAACTAAAACGCTGAAAATCCCACTGATTCCCAACTCACTCAAGGGTAACAGAATATCTGCTGGGCCTCTTGTAAAGTTGAGAACAATGGCATTACCGTATGTGTTCCTGACGTATTACTAAGACGCTGTAGGCACGATGACGTCAGGTCTTCCCCCTCTTTAGATCATGGCGACCGTTGCGAGGCACAGACCTCAGGTGACAAGAAAACATCAGACATTATCATATGGTGTTGAAATAAACGGAAGAAAATACATTCTGAACTTACATTTTTTTACCCAAGTCTTGTTATAATCTAGACTCAAGGTCTTATGTTTTCCTTCCGCCTCTTGATATATTCAGGCTCGTGGCAACGTAGCGATCTTCGGGTAATGTAGCATTTTACACAAACATCAGTTGCGGGGTCGAAGTATCAGATCAGCATCGCTATAAATATACTACTAGACCTGACGTTGCTTCGTATGGAAACTTTAAGTAAATAGCCATACAATGATCGCATTGCTGTTCCTTTTTGGCACAGCTGCGGCTGCTATCTACGAAAAGCCTCTGGCCACTGTGCCAGGACAACAGGATGCAATCCCCAATTGGGACTTTCAACAATTGCACAAAGTCTCCAAGAGCACTGCAGCCCTTTCCGAGCCAGGCGTCGACACTTCATCCTGGCATCATGCGCCTGTGTCCCGATGCACTTTGATGGGCTGCCTCTTGGCCGAAGGAACATATGTAACAGATGGTCCTGATGGGCTCTGGTACTCTGATAACCTTGACCGCTTTGACCAGAGCCCATTCTCTGCTCCCTGGGTTTATCGGAATCAGTTCAGTTTGTCAACTGGGCACATATCATCAAAGCGCCATTACTTTCTTCAAACCAACGGAATTACTCCCGCCGCAGACTTGTTTCTCAATGGCGAGCAAATCGCCGATCACGTCACCCAGTCAGGCTCCTATGGCGGCCATAGGTACGACATTACGGCTCTTGCACGAAAGGAAAATGCGCTTGTAGTCAAGGTCTATCCTACAAACTACCAAAAGCACCTAGCGGTCGGATTTGTCGATTGGAACCCTTATCCGCCAGATAATGGCACTGGAGTATGGAGGGACATCACAATCAAGCAGACTGGCGACGTCTTCATGGGTCCAGTAAGCGTGCTTGTTGACATGGATGTACCTATGAAAGAGAACAAAAAGCGCCACGCGGACGTCACTGTCAAGGCTCAGGCCCGAAACCTGAGCCAAAGGCCAGTAAAGTTTACCACCAGAGCCGAGATCAGGACTCCAGACGGTAAACACCTCGAGGTGCTTACCAAAACTATTCACCTCGCTGCCAAAGCCTCAACAACTGTTCAGTTTCGGGTAAAGATCCAGGATCCACAAGTTTGGTGGCCAGCAGCTTGGGGTGAACAACCACTGTACTCGGTCCAGCTGACCTACTCTATCGGGCACGACACTTCAGACATCAGCCCTCGTACCAACTTTGGCATCCGAACTGTCTCTTATGAGCTGAATGCGCACAACGACACATTGTTTAAGGTGAACGGTTATGCAATCCAGATCAGAGGCGGCGGCTATACATCCGACATGTTTCTACGGTGGGACCCTCAACGCTTTCGACATATAGCCCGCTATGTCTTGGACATGGGTATGAATGCTATTCGCCTAGAAGGCAAGATGGAGCATCCGGAACTCTACGACATTGCTGACAGACTTGGTATCATGATCATCGCTGGCTGGGAGTGTTGCGATCGGTGGGAGGCTTGGCCGTACAATGACGACATTTCCCAGGACCCTCCCCAAAAATGGTCCGAGGTTGACTACGAGACGGCCAACGCTTCCATAAGGCACGAGGCGGCCATGATGCAAACTCACCCAAGTATGATCGCCTTCTTAGTGGGCAGCGACTATTGGCCTGATGACCGGGCCACAGCGATATACCTTGATGGCTTAGATGATGCTGGATGGCAAGTCCCCATCATCTCCTCAGCTGCGAAGCGTGGTTATCCGAAGGCCCTCGGCCCCTCCGGAATGAAGATGGAGGGGCCTTATGATTGGGTTCCGCCCGTCTATTGGTTTGATAGAGAGCCGACAGACAACAGGTCTGGCTCCTCTTTTGGATTCGGAAGCGAGCTAGGCGCTGGCGTCGGAACGCCTACTAAAGGAAGTCTCACCAGGTTTCTGACGAACAAAGACATGGAGGACTTGTGGAAGAAGCCAAACAAGGGCCTCTATCACATGTCACAGAATACCTCACAGTTCTACGATCGGGCGATTTATAACAAGGCGCTGTTTGCTCGGTACGGCAAGCCTACATCTCTAGACGACTACTTGATGAAGGCGCAGATGATGGACTATGAAGCAACACGTTCTGAGTTTGAAGGTTGGGCAAGCCAATGGAGCGCTTCACGTCCAGCCACTGGTCTCATATACTGGATGTTGAATAACGCCTGGCCAAGTCTCCATTGGAACCAATTTGACTACTATCTCCACCCTGCTGGCTCATATTTTGGCACCAAGATTGCCAATCGAGTTGAACACGTCACCTTCGATTACTTCAAGAGCTTTGTCTGGATCATCAATCATTCCCTTGATCAATCTGGTCCGCGCTCAGTTCTTGTCGACTTGGTGGATTTGAAGGGGAACCATATCTCTCACCAGAAGCTTGACTTCACCACAGAGCCCAATAAATCTCAAAGGATTGGCGATATCAGTAGCTTCATCAAAAAGATTACGGATGTCGGCGTACTTCGCCTGCTCTTGGTTGACGATGACAGCGAGAAGGTAATCAGTCGCAACGCGTACTGGATATCCGAACAGAAGGACGTAGTAGACTGGACCACGACGTCGTGGTATTCTGTCGACGTTAAACAGTCAGCCAACTTCACTGCACTGAACACGATGGAACAAGCGACCATCATAGCGTCAGCCTCCAAGGACAAGATTTCTGGAGGTTGGAAGCTCCAAGTTGAGAATAATGCTACAGTGCCCGCGGTGTTTGTTCAGCTCAACCTGGTAGGCAAACGCGGCAACGATGTGACTCCGTTGGCGTGGTCGGACAACTATTTCACTCTGCTTCCACGCGAGTCGATTGAAGTGGAACTCAGCGACTGGTCGGGCAAAGGTGCTATGGTACAAATTTATGGCAAGAACGTGGAAGAGTCTTGGATTAAAGTGGGCTGAGTAATAATGATAAATAGCAAGGTGTCTTAAGAGTTTTTTTAATGCCTTATGATCAGTTGCATTTAATACATTCTATTCATGTAATGCAGATTGTATATAAATAAGTAGTAGTTAGATTGTGGTTTCTGGGATAAATCTGATCTGTCTCTCTTTAACTCTGGAAACTTGAACAAATACAAGAAATATCTTAGTTAGAGGCGCTCGCACGAGAAACCCATTCTTCATAGAGTTCAATGTACGTTTCCTTGACACCAGAAGCCCACCACCACTCCGACTGACTCGCGGGGCATCCTACAAACTGGACAAGGTATTCTTTCGTTCCGTACCCCTGATCCCTCTTTAGTTCCTTTTCTTTGGTAATCCGCAGAAGATGGACAGCGTCTGGAGGTAGCTCTACGGCGTTCTGGCGACCTCCTTGCTTTTCCCAGTACGACAGCAATTTCTGCTCATTCTTTAGGTGGATATCGCGCTCAGTGAACCAATGAACCAGAGTATGGCGGGAGTCGGGCTTCTTGAACTGGACCCTGAGGAGGACGTATGGGCCTTGAATATTGGGCTCTACCGTAATGATCTCAACATCATCCCGTGTTTCCGTTTTGTGGTCTATGATTTTCCATTCGACCCCCTCCTCTAGAACTGATTGTGTTAAACGAAGTTAGAAGAAGGCTTATAGCAGATTGTAACTTACTAGAAGCCGGGGAAACATCTCGAATCTTCTGCGTGATCGTCTGCGAGACTATATCGTCGTTTGGCATGGCTTCGAGTTGCTCTTGGGGATACAGAAGGAACAATAACAAGTTGTCGCAAGACAATAGATAAATTGAAAATAAAATATTGGGAGATTAGATGAAAGGAGCTGGGAAGAGGGTTCATTTATGTCTTGTTTACTCCATCTCGCAGCGCGACTAATGCATGGACATACGATGCTTGGAGCAGCGAGGCGTAGGGAATGCCTACTAGGATAACTGTACCTGCCCGTCGGTGAAAAAACAGCATATGTAACACTGCAGTGAGCTGGAGTATCATGCACGGCGATCACCAATATAAGGTGTTACAGACAGGCCTTTAAGCGCTGGGGTTCACATGTTTTCATGGCCTGCAGCAAATCACAGAGTCAGGTAAGCGACATATACTGGGGTTGGAATTAGATGGTGACACAAGCTTGAGAACATGTCGGGCTTTTGTCTGTTGTTGGCAACGAGCAAATCTTTTGGGTTCAATGGTTGGGAACCACCTTGCAGTGTTTTAATAAGGCTCGAGTGACTGATGAGTGCGCTGCTTGTCGTTCCCAACTTGGAGAATTAGGCGATCGCAACTCACCTGTCATTCAGGCCGTGATGGATGGGCATGCGAAGCTTGCAGTCATGAACCATCAGCTCGTGTGTCTCGGATCTGAGATTGAGAGCAGCACTGGCCACACAGCAACCGCTGAAGGTGAGTTGAACAGGTTAAAACTGGACCTAAAGGGAAAGCAGCAAACCAGCATACTTTGCCTGCCTGCCAAGATTGAGATGCTATTGACCTCCATGTAAAGAAATATACTGGGTTTCTTGAGAGCTGGCAGAGGTGAGACTACTACCAAGCTCAATTGCTAACAGTGTATGACAAAGCTGTGTATTGGTTGATCACGCCTCATTCGCGTTGTCGATAAAGGAGCCAGTGAGTCGAAAATGTGGCTTGCACTAAACGTCACCAAAAGATAAACCCCTCATTTAGGAATAAAGAAAAAGGGATCTACCTCGCGTCCTCTCAGCAACAGGTTCAATAAACAAAATTGTCAATTTAACTGTGAATGTTAATTAAAAGCTGCAGAAACAGAAAGAGTGCTTTTTCAATGAATGATTGATAGATTATGCTGCCTCAGCTCAGTTTTCGGATCTGCTTTTGAGCCAAGCCAATAGCGTTTTGTTGTAGCGCAGCCACTTTATCTTTTAGCGCCTGAAAATCATCCGAGAGGCCCCGTCGCTCTGGAAACCCGAGAACCTTATCGTGTTAGTTCTGTCTCCTTGCATACACGATGACGAGCATTTGTTGTTGGGCCAATCTCGACAGATGCAGCAGCTCGGATGCGGGAATATGTTGGTTATAATAATGCCTCGAGGGAAGTTCATCTTTAGCTCATTTGCGAATTCTTATTCTTCTTTATTGTTTTATCCTTGTGTTCTTTGACGTAGATATTCACAATGCGCAGTCTCGCCGTACTGGCGTCCTTATGCCGTCTTACCTCCGCACTATCGATCCCTGTTTACCCGAAAAAGAGGGAGGTTTCAGCTGGGTTTGCTATTTATAGCTGCACACAGCCAAACACCATTGCTCTTACTTTCGATGACGGCCCATTCGTGTACACTGATTCTGTACTCGATCAGCTTGCTTCAGCTGGAATTGCGGCCACGTTCTTCCTCAATGGTTACAATATTGGGAATATCATGGACTACCAAGCCACTGTTAACAGAATGATCGAGGAAGGGCACCAGGTTGCGTCGCATACGTATGTCCAAGCATCGACTTCTTCAAATTGTAGTTACTGATGACATGTAGCTACGGGCATCCAGATCTCGCAGGCCTTCCAGATTTCGACATTGAGCAACAAATGTCGCTCTTAAGTAATGAGTTCATCAATATCATCGGCAAGTATCCTGTCTACATGCGTCCTCCCTATTTTAGCTTCAACGCCCGAACTCTTGGAGTCCTTGGTCAATTGGGCTTCAAGGTTATTATTGCTGATATCGACACCAACGATTGGCAGTACTCGTCATTCGGTGGCGCCGAACCGTCTGTAGCCTCATTCTACGCCGGGCTTGACAATGGCGGTTCCATTGTCATTATGCACGATGTTCATCAGAATACTGTTCAGAATATCCTGCCTCGAATTATTCAGGCTACTCTTGAAAGTGGAAAGAGAGGTAAGCTTTAAGATTATTGTTCCGAGACAAGTCTGACTGATGTTTATTTAGCTGTGACCGTGGGAGAATGTCTTGGAGATCCCGAGACAAACTGGTACCGAGGTGGAGCAACCCAGACACCAGAATGGAATGGCACCGATACTGAAGTCATCCCCGTCAGTCAGACGCCTGCACCTGAGAGAGCGGTGGTATGGGAGTAATTGTTTTTGATTCTTCGTGGAAATTATCATACCGTTATAATAAAAGACGCAAGTCGCGACGCTCATTTCAATTTAAACCTTATTTCTCTTCTACTCATAGTCCCAGCTTCGTATTCGCCATCTCGCGCACCTGCTTCTGACCCTCTGTCAGACCCTCTTCTTTGGTATCAAGTCTTTCAAGACCCATTGCCTGGAGACCCGCCTTGGTAAGGATATTCTCAACCTTGGCTCCGCAGTCTTCATGGTCGTATTCTCTCTCCCACGTGCCATGAGATCGCGTAAAGTCAACTGGAACATCTCCTTTCTGGAAAGCTTCCCGGGTTGTAAGCAGAGACTCAATATTGTAAGGTGTGAGCGGATTGCATGCGTTGTATGACACGCTTGAGTCAGCAAGTCCAGGGTTCGTGGGATCCACGCCATGGACCAAATCGCAGTGCCAGAACACATAATCGCCAGGTCGAACTGGAGGGATACCGACTATAGCTCGCTTAATGTCGAGATCCGGATGGCCCTCAACAGTGGGAAAGAACTGGGTTTGACCTGGAGTGGCGCCGGGAAACGTAGGCAGAGAATCATTGTACTCTCCAGTATGGAACAGTGGTCGCAGCATGATGTATGCCATAGACAGCTTCAGACTGGGAAGTACTCGCAGTGTTCCCTCACCAGTCTGTGTGTTCGAAAGGGACAGCCATCCTTGAAGACTTCTCCATACTGAGCAAGCCGTTCCTGTGTGATAAAGATCACTCTGGGCTTTGACACGATGATCCGCAGACCACGCGTCCCAGTCTTGCCAGTTACCTTCAAAAATAGCAGCGTAGTTCTTTCGGTTCTCTTCGTCTTCCCACCGTTCAATCGCCCCGCTGTCCATGTGAGGGTCCAAGGGAAATTGTCCTGGATCGTTGCTCGGATAGCGGATGCGGATTCGATCTGGGTAGATGACCTGACTGTCGAGATCAATGGGAATCGTTGGATCAGATACGTGCCATAATCTGGAGACGCATCTCATGGCCTCCAAGACTCGTGGGTGCGTTCGCATTTCCATCTGTGCTTTGGTCCAGAACACGTTCCAGGCTGCGGGTTTATGGTGGGGATGACCGCCTACACCTGGATGACGCTTGGTGTAGTCCTTGAGAGACGTCTCCCAACTGACCGCTTGCTCTTCACTGACGACGTTTCGAAGAATTAGACAGCCTCGCTCATGTACCAGCTTAGTGAAGTCATCAGGGAGTTTGCCGGCTGCAGTAAATTAGAACAAGACTTCCTGCGGTATACGAATTGGCTGGTATGGAAAAGACATACCATTCTTTCGGACGTCATCAAAGTCAATTTCAGGAACCAGGGCTGCTCCATGTTTGTCGATGTGGTCGACTTCCTTACGCAGAATCTTGACCAGGCGCTCATACGACTCTATCACCTTCTGTTTGTTCTCGGGCTTAACAAGTGACTTCTTTAGGGCAGCAAATCTCTGGTCAAGCAGATCACATCTATTTTTCGCTGTTAGTTGAGTGACTCAAGCTTAGCAACATGCCAAAGTATCGTAGACGTACTCAATCACAAGCTGCTGTGATAGCTCTAGCTGCTCCGTTTCAGTATAAGACATCTTGCTTAAAGTATACAGACGTCAGAGTGAACCTAATGGCTTGTCGCTTCAAAATAAGAAGTAATCTATTGATATTAGGAGTGTGATGCAGAAAGGAGGAGATATGGTTAAATGATACTCTGTATATAAAAGCAACTTGGTGAGGTCAAATACGGGACTCCAATCGGCTATCATCCATTTCCGCCCTGGCCATAAGACAGACTACAAAGGCCACCAACGTTGGTTGGTTCTCGGCAACCCGCGAATTCGGCTACAAAGGGAGGGCACGTTAAGCGGATTAGCCGATCGCAGAATTGGATGGCCATAGCCCACTAACCCAATTCCGTTGGCGCGATTTAGATTTAGCAACTCAATTAAGCGACCAAGCCGCTGAAATTGCCGATCGAGTTGGTATACTTACCCGACACCATTTGGACTATGATGACCCATTTGTAGATAGAGAGGAAGTTTGTTACTTCATACCGAGCTATAGCAAATAAAATAACCCCAAATTATGACAATGCCTAAGATTCGACATACCTCACACTTCTCCGACTCTTTGCGTTCAACCATCTAGTTTTGATCTTTTCTCGTATCATTTCCCCATTATGACAGCTAAAGCTTTTGATGTCGATAAGCCTGCAACATGGTACTTAGCAGCGACCATTAACAATGAGTTACAACAAGTCAGTAAACGATATGGATTGTAGCCAATTATGTGCACAATTACTAACTCGAATTATATAGATGATAACAAATGGAACCAAGGGCAGGTTCACTGGCGATACCGAGCATCTGACGCTAGCGCAAACGCGAGCCAAGTTTGACAGTCTCTTCCAGCAGGATGCCGATATTCTTCGCTCCAAAATGCAAGATGAGGTGTCTGAGAAAGAAATTTGTATTCCTGTCAGGGACGGATTCAAGGTCCGAGCGCTTGTCTATCGTCGCAAGACTGACCAGCCAAAAATGGATCGCCCTCTTGTTGTGCTCATTCATGGCGGAGGCTTCATCCTAGGCAACGCCGAGATGGAGATGCCAACATGTGTTGAAGCAGTCCGGAGATACGACTGCGTTGCGGTCAGCTTGGAGTATCGGCTTTCTCCAGAAGTCAAGTTCCCTGTTGCATATGACGATTGCTGGGACGCTCTCATATGGGTAAGTCAATTTTTTCGAGAAGACTTCTTTCACTAATCATGAATTCTCACAGCTGTCTAAAAACGCGGCCACTCTTCAGGCTGATCCAACGCGTGGCTTTGTCTTTGGCGGGACTTCGGCTGGTTCACATCTGAGCATCCCTTTGGCCCATAAAGCTCGAGACGAAAAGCTCTCACCTCCACTCACTGGACTTTACCATTGTGTGCCGCCTGCTCTGATGCCACAAGCACTGACTGACAAGTATAAACCTCTCTACAACAGTAGAGAACAGCTGAAGAACGGTATGGCGCTCACTGCAGAGTCCACAAAGGTTTATGACGAGGCTGTCGAACCAGACTTTGCTTCGCCACTTTGGAATCCTCTCTTATGGCCAACTGGACATAGAGGCTTGCCCCCCACGTTCTTTCAAATCTGTGGGGCGGACCTGTTGAGGGATGAGGCATTGATTTATGAGAGGGAACTTCGTCTTGAAAGTGGGGTTCGAACCAGGACGGTTGTGTACGAGGGGTTGCCGCATGTATTTTGGTATGATTACCCGACTCATAGTGCAAGCGCCAGGTTTGCCAAGGATGCGGCTGATGGTTTGGGGTGGCTGCTTGGCAGGGAGAAGTAGTCGTTCTTGCCCTTGTTACATATTGAATTTATTGAACTATTTCCTCAGATCATTTATGAATCATGTGAGGTTCACTCACTGACAAGCGCCTTGCCCGTGTCAGGAAACGATGAGAAAGAGATGTCCTCGGGCTCAATCGAGACCTATGGCCCAGAGTGTATAATCACCGAGCAGAACTTGGTAACTCCGACTCTGGTGTTAAGGATAACAACTTGTTTGTTGCATGGTATCGGAGACGTCAAGGCTATGAGTGGACCCTACATTCGGAGTCTCAGCAATTGGAAGTGCATCCCCTCTGCCCTGCCACTTTCTTTAACAGATTCCCCACCGCAACATCAATGATAGTAAGTAGAACAAAGGTGACACCGATCCGTCTTAGTGAGAGCATTTATATGAATAATGATAGCTTAGCAGACAAATACAATGACTCGTTGAGGAAACCGACGGAGCTCACGACGTTGCAGTGCAGGTCGAACTACTCCGTGGCCGAGCGCGCAATAGAGATAGATCTATCCTTTGCATCTTGATCCTTGGTTTCAATCCCATCCTCACGAACCTCGGCAACTCCATGGCCGTTATAAACAACCCCTTCGAACAACTCGTCAATCTCTTCAAGAGACAGTCCTTTTGTTTCAACCCAAAACACAGCGACGAAGATGGTCTCGAGCACATCCCACCCTCCGATGATGAAGTAAAGACGCCAGGAGATAGCCTCAAGGGCAATTGGGAACACAAGAGTGGTTCCAATGCTGTGTCTGTTAGCATGGTCCATGATACGATGGACTTGTTGGGGATCTTACGCGAATATCGCAATTGTTCCAGCCCATATAGCCATTCCGTTAGTACGGATAGAGTAGCTCAGAACCTCTGGGGGGTATAGTTGCGTAATGGGAGTGATGCCAACACTGTATGCACCCATGAAGAGGAAGATACAGGCGACAGTCCCATAGATCCCCGCGAGATCTTGGCTCGTACTGAAAGCTGGGAAAGTGTTAGCTAGAGTAGATGTCAAGGGTCTAGGTCGGCTTACTCTTTGTCAGTGCACCGATAACAAACATCAGGATGGTCATTCCGACGCAAGCTGAGAGGCAGAGCGTCTTTCGACCAGCTCTGTCCATAAGAAATGTTCCAATCATTGCACAGACAAGGCACCAAGACTGCAGTACAATGTTCTGTACACAGTTAGCAACAGATACTATTATTGGAGTATGATGTCATATGATTTGGAGCTGCGTGGTCTTGTTGGTGATGCCAGCGTTCGTGAGCATGTCACCAAGGAAAAAAGATGCAATGTTGTTTCCTAATGCGATTAGTATCCATGGTCTCTTAGCACGCCGATATGGGACTTACCGCTTGCCATGACGATGACAGCTACCGAAACTGCAAGCATGAGTCGTCTTCGAGCAGATCGAGTCTTGAACAGCTCAGTATATGATGCCGTCTTGCCTTCAGTTCGCTCTCTTTCTCTGCTATCAACCACGCTCTGATATTGCTGACGAACCTCCTCGTCTGACTGGTCCTTATTGGCCGCAATCGACGCTATGACTTGGAGGGCTTCGTTCATCATGTCTTGATGGGACAACCACCGTGGGGATTCGGGAGTCAGGAAGAGGCAGAAGATGCAGATCAAGGAGAACATGCTCTGTAAGAGAATAGGAAGACGCCAGGACCATTCGCCGAGGATTTCGGCGGTACGATAAGTGATACCTGCGGAGATCAAGGCACCGACGTAGTAGACGGAGAAGGTGATGCTCAGACCGAGTCCACGAATGTTGGGGGGGAGAGTCTCGGCGAGCCAACTGCATTAAAAAGAGGTCAGTCAAAGCTACAAGGCACGCGAAACAGGGGGAGCTCTTACGTCGAACCAGCAATGCTTGAAAGTCCAGAAGCTATACCCAGAATAATTCGACCAGAAAGAAACATGGCAAAGTTCTGAGAACCAGCAACCAATCCAATGCTGAAAAGCTTGGTCAAGAGAGCCACCAAAATGGAGTTCTTGCGACCAATCGTGTTGACGACAGGACCCATAGTCAAGGATGCAATGCCCCATCCAATAAAGTTGGCAGACACATTCAAGGCACGGGTAGTAGTGTTGAGGTTGAGAAACTCAGTGTAGGAGGGAATGATGTTAATTCCGCTCATAAGCGCGGAGTCATAACCGGCTGTTGTTGCGTAGACTGCTGCGCTTGTGACGAGGAGCATGACTGTAAGGCGGCTCGATTTGGGCTGGAGCGGCCCGATGATACCGGTTGGGGACCACATGACGATGGCGATTGGGGTAATGTTAGAGTAGAAGCAGAGGACAGGTGAAGGTAGATGTCTTGAGAGTCGGAATGGAGGACATTGAAGCTGTTCTATCGTGAAGGTTAAGTATCAAATGAGGCCTTGATAGCACAGAGAGATAAAAACGCCACAATCTTGAGACCAAGCAGCTTATCAATAGTTGTCTCCTTATTAGGACTGGTCATATCTCACCCTGCCTACATATCTCATCCCGAGTTTTCGGTTACTAGGGGATCTAGAGTGCAGAATGCGGGGTGAAGGTGAATGTGGAGGGATGGTCTAGATTCTGAAAATTTGGATAAGCTAAGAAGTCGTCGGGTAATCCAAGACAAGCCACAACTTGGTGCCGATCGGCAATTTCGTAAATTTCTACGTTACTATCTTATCAGCAGCCCTGACAGAGCAGAAATCGCGGAAAGGACTCGACGCGGAACACTTCGAAATAGCCAACCGTCCTTTCATCCAGAGGTCGGCCTTCGACAGCTACCCGTATAGCTTGATAAGCCTGCCGATAGTTCTCACCATGAGACGCAAGCTCACTAAACCGCTCCATGACCCAAGACCTGTGCAGTATATCATCTGACTCGATTGCCACCACGAACAATGGCCAGCCTAGCCGGGTTAGACCTGGCTCTCCTTGATCTCGATAGACCTTGAAGGCTAGTGACATGATTTCTTTCATGGCCTCACGTTTCTCTGGTGCCATCGGCTTTTTTCCGTTAGTGATTCGAAGAAAGCAGACATAAATGGCGTGAAAGCAGGAAATGACCGATTGCATCTCCATCACGAACCGTCTATGGGGTCCGTCTTCGGGTAGTCCTAGGCGGTTAGCCACGCTTATCAACTCTCCATATCTGGATCTGACGTTGCGAATGGCACCTGCGACAGACTGCCTCCACGAACCGTGGGGGGCCTTGTCACGATGCTCGGCTGCGGCTAAAGAACCGACCATGAACTTCAGCTGAGCACACTCGGCGTCAAAACATGACAAGTCACTACACTGCATGTCCTCCAATAGTTCAGTCTGGGGGTATGATCTTCCCCATAGGTCGTAATTGGCAAGGACGGATCGCTTTTGCAATTGCCTGACACGTTGCAAGCGATCTTGCGCTTCACTCTCTGATATGTCTACTGAGGAGGTTCCCAGGAGATTGTTGAAATACCCGCCAAACCCATTTAGAACAGCACCTCCATCCGCGTGCGAGAGCCAAACGAGTATTCTGCAAGAGACGGGACAGAAACTCTCAGGTTCAATGATCTGTGAGGTATCAGGGTCACCGTTGTCGCTGCTGGTGAGCCTCGATCGCCCCAATAATATTGAGGTGGCGCCTCTCAGGTGCGCATCAACGCCAATACCGCACCCGTCCCCAAACCTGAGTTCATACAAGAGCATGAGCCATAATGTAGCCAGGACAGGTGGAAGATATGTTATCTCGCTAGGGATCTGCGTAGCCACAGCTAGCATCTGTAAACCATCTCTGTAGTGCTGGATAGCTCTTAATCGTCTGGACTCGGCATCTGACTTGGAGCCGCTCGTCTTCTCAGACCATGTTTGCCCACTGACGGCGCAGACCATGTGAAGAACCATGGGACTCTGCTGCGCCAACTTCCAGACCAGCCCAGGTCCGCTATGCATCGATATCCGCGTGCCAACCATTCCTGGGAGGACAAATCGGAAGAAGTGGATTGCCGAGTGATCGGAAGGGGACAGGATGACGGCACAGTCGGGTGAGAGGTCAAGTGCCAGGCCATCGTCGGCAATGGTATTCAGCGGTGGTAGACTGACATCTGCACTCTGAGTGTCGGATAAGGATCCACTACCAAACTCCCCAGAATATGGGTGATCACCACGAGCTGTCGAATTGGTGCCAGGCGTTGACGCCACATTTGCACTGGCAATCAGGTTTGCAGGAGACGATGCAGCAGGCGAAGCGATAACGCGCCTGGTGTACTTTTTGCGAGGGAGACGCGTATAGTCGCAGGTTAATTCCAGGCGGATACATCGTCGGCAAATCGGTCGCGTCTCGTCGCATTTGACTTTTTTAACGCGGCATGTTTGACATCCGCCCCGTGACCGTTGGGTTCTCGGGTGATGTTGGAGTTGAGATTGCGATGGGGGTAGCGACTCGAGGTTCGGGCTTGGAGAACCCATGTGCGATTGTAGGCTTGTGTTGATCGCCTATTTCTAAATCTGTCGAGGTGCAGTAATTGAGGAATCAGGAGTGAAAATTGTGGAGTGAAAATGCGAGGGTGGTTTGTTTTAGCCTCGGCATTTTAGGGAGGGAGTAAGAGGCGACTGACTCATTGAGCTTGTCCATAGCTGAATACTCGCTAGCTTGGCTTACCGAATTGGCTAAGGAAGAAGCCATAACTCTATCGGTCGTGAGTTTATCAATAGTCACTCTTCAATATTACTAGGCTGCAGGCTGGCTATTATGGGAATGGCGATTATGGAATGGTTTGGCATAATGGTAAGAAACAAGAAGTTCTTGTTGCTGTCTGCGTAGACGTACTATCCTAAAAGTTATACACTGATACACCAACAACCTCTCCTTCCATGCTCGAGAGCATCTACCTGTCGAAAACCAAAGGGCACTAATATACAGGAATCTTGAAAGCATTGAAGCTGTATGTCCAACTCTCAATTGACTTCTTGTCATTGACACACTCAAAGCTCTTGTCGTTCTTCCAAAGAGGTCGCTTGGGCCACTGACACAACATCTGCGTCTCTCCTTTATAATCGCCCGATGAAACAGTAGCATTAAGTCTTGACGGCTTCTTGCCATTCTCAACCCAGTCGATCATAATGTTCATGTTGTTCTGAGGATAAGGACCTGGCTGGAGGGTGTTGGCGCCGCAATGGGCAGCTCCAGGCACGAGGTAGAACTGGTACCACTCAGAAAGAGCCTTCTGTGCCTTCTCGTCGGACAGCTTTGGATACATGATGGATCGGACAGACTGCCAGTAGTGGACGGAGGAACCTGCTGGGATGCTGGGGTCTGATTCGCCGTGGTAGTGGAGGAGCTTGCCACCAGCTTCCCGGAATGTTGTAAGATCGGGATGAGTAGTCTGAAGACTGTCGTAGTAGCGGACCATGCCAGTGTTCATCCAGTCTACTAGAGTGTCATAGGTGACATTGTTGAGGTTCTCAAGGTTATCGAGATCAAGAAGCTCAATAAACTTTGCAACGTACATGCCACCAGTGGAGGGTATGTTCAGAGTCCACTTGTCGGTTTCGTTGTCGTATGTTGGCTCACCATCAGATAGCTCAGAGCCAATCTGCCAAGACAGATACGCTCTTTCGTTCTTGCTGTTGAAGACTCCGTCGTAAATAGCTTGAGCAACAGCAACACCCTCAGCAGTAATAGTACCATTCTGTTCTGGTGCATTGCTCGTCTGGCTGCCGGGAGCCTGTCTCTTGCTGAACCCAAAGCCAAGTGAAGAACTAGTCTCAGCTGCGCAATAGTAGTCTTTTCCGATGAGTGACTTGAGTTTGAAGTGAATTTTGCAAAGATCTGTTCGGGAGATGACACCATCTTTCCTTCCATCGAGGCCATCGCAGGCTTCGATAGTGGCGTTGACGATCTTCTTGAGCTCACAAGGAGGGGGATAGTAGTCAAGAGTGTGCTCAACGGCGGCAGGGTAGACGTGCAGGACTTGTTGCTGAGCAAAGCGAAACGCAGGAGCTCCAGCGATGACACCGTCATACTCGTCGCCCCAGCGTTGGACCTGGCTCATTCCCTCTCGTCCGCCATCCGAGCAGCCCTCGTAGTAGGTATAGACCTTACTCGACTGTGACATGTCATAAAGGTTCTTGGTGATGTACTTTCCGATCTGGGTCATCTCTCCGAGAGCTTGGTAAGAGAACATGTATGTCGCATCCCAGTTGATGGAGCCGTTGCCGAGAAGGAATTTCTCATCGAGGCTGTAGTTGAAGGCATCGTATCCGCCATCAGTAGCTCCTGCGGCAGCCCCGTACTTGAGACCGCCGGTGGTATCAGTGTTGAGAGAGTAGCCACCTCCGCCCGCGACATAAAAACGGTTCGTGAAGTCTTCGGGGTCGGGGAAGGCATACTTGAGGTTGACTGTGTCACCCTTGCTGCCGTGGGTATACGCGACAGTGACGTTACAGTAGTTGTAAGTATCGGTATCACGCTTCATTGGGCCGCCTCCCATGCTGGCACTGGCGTTGTAGAATGCAGTGGACACCGTGATGGTAGATGGGATCATATCAATGCCCAGAAGGGTTCCATTGGAGGGGAGCGCAGCTTTCAGGTTCGAGAGGGTGCACAGCTCCGAAAGAGAGGATGCAAGGGATGGTGAGGCTAGCAGAGCCATAACGACTCCGAAAGATGGTCGCATGATAGTAGGTAATGTAAAGAGAGTAGGAAGTACGATGAAAGGATGATCAATGTAGAGTGCTGGTTGCTCGACATGGCGCAAATCGTTCGTAGTCTTATACTCCCTCAACGACCGCGGCTTCGTCACCAACAGGTCCGAGCCCGGAATCTGCCACGCGTTAGTTGTTCCATATCCAAGAATTTTCTACAGAGAACTCAATTAGAATCAAGTAATTAATTGAGTCGAAAGCTGGTGGCGATCCGAAATTAGCACGGAGGCTTAGACAAGATGCCCACTTTCCGCGTGTGGAGGTGTTCCGAGTTAAAGTGGAGACATACCGGCAGCATGTCAATGTTGCCGTCGGGGAGCAAAAAAGCCCAAGGTTTAAAAAGACGGTGCTAAAATAAACTCAGGAAAGAGTTCCTTAGGCATGGGGTAGATTTACTAAGTTCTCTCAGCCGGAATAAGCTCTCAGCCACAAGTCTCAACTGCAAATAACAGGGTAGATTTACCTGACCTTCTGTTTCTCCCCAAGAGATGCTGTTATTACAAAATAAAACCAAGTTTCATCAACAGTATGACTACAAGGTCTAGTCGCATTTACATAGTCCTAGCATATTGATTGATACTTAAAGCTTACGACGTCTCAGCGAGACATATCAAGCCAACACATCAGTCCTAGCATATTCAGAACATATTGCAATAGTCAGTGTTATAAATAATGCTACTTTAATCGCACTTAAAAGGACTGAAAGTCTAAAAGGTCTTCCCTACTAAGGAGCTCATAAGCCCATTCTCAGTCAGCTTTCTAAACAATCATAAGAGACAAATATATATTATATTACATAGACTACTTTAATAAGCAATATTAGTCTTAAATAGAAGGAGCACTAAGAGTTTCTGTATCTGAAAATATGGTTATTTAAGCCTCTACTTGCTCTTTAAAGCGTCTATCCATGGACCTGGCATTAACGGTCGAAAGACTGGTTTCTCGCTAGAGCTATGCCGGAAGCTGCTGTCTTATAATACTTATGGTATTAGAGACCGAATTCAATCAAATTTATTTATCGCAACAGGAAGCTCACTGTCAGAGACCTGGAATTAGCAGGAGGGTTTTCCTGGTCCTGCCTCATATAGATAAGTAAACCCTTATTGCTACATCGACTCATAAGAGCTTGCGAGATCTTAGTCTAGTCACTTCAGGTATTGCTAGAACTGGGGATCTCATACCAGCCAGCCACGTCAAGTCAGTGAGGCTCTAGACGTTTGCTCTTAGCTCCTTTTATAGTTGCTAAATCGATGGCTCTTTATCCCTTGGGTTCGAGCTTTGCTCTGTTAGGCATCGTGAATGTGAGATCTCAGCCACAGGTCTCAACGACAAATAGTATATCTTCTATAATAGAGCTCAAGAGACTAAATACACTTGGAATAGTGTTCTTTGTTACAGAATAGCCACCCAGTTCCTAAGATTCCCATGAGAGCCAATGATGAGCTCAAAAGCTATGTACAACCAGAACACTTTTTTGTGAATCAGGGTCCTTGAAGCCTCTACTTATTGTTGTAGTGATTTGCTGAGGCAAGTGAAGTACGTCTCTTAAGGTTAACTTGCTCTTATATCCATTATCGAAAGCTATTGTATGGGGTTAGTTATTGGTGGTTCGTCTAGATTTATAGAAGGGCGAAACTTACTTCAAGCAGATGGAAATCTTAACATCTAGAGCTGGCTGGACCTGACCGGGCAGAGGTTCCCTTGTTGGCCCGACAGGTTGCCTTGCAACATGGGTTGCTCGAAGGACACATCGGGTTTATGCCGCCTATCAAGGTAGTGTTGGGTGGGCAGTAGCACACACAGGCCCTCTTTTCAAGGGGAGTTGCCATGCCGAATGACATGTACAGAGTACAGGCAACGAGGAAGGACTTGATCTGCATGTTGGTGGTATTGGTAGTTGATGATATTGGTTAATGAGCTGAGAAGGTAATTTGTATCTGTTTCTTCAACTCATCGAGGATACTCTGCAACCTTTTATAGATAGGCCACGTTCATATTGCTGCGCCAACACAGCATCGCTGAATGATCATGGTCTAGTCTTGTTGAATAAAACTGGCGTTCGTATAACAAGCCACAGACACTAAGTGAGGTTCTAGATGCAGAGGTTTAACTCCTTCTGGCTTTTCAAGAAAATCGCCTTTAGTACATTATCTTTTGCTTCCAAATTGCAACCTAGGGTCACTGGTATGGTACGAATCTCTTAACATCTAGAGGAAATATTGATAAAACTCGGTTTCTTCCTTATTCGATATTGTGTGTTAACTTTCTGCAATTTGCCAAATTGTCAAGTAAACAATGCCCAGCGCAACTGCCCATGACTTCAACAAGCGGTGAGGCCTCCATTTCGGCTTGATCCACTGAAGGCTACGCGATTGAGTAGGGGGGATTTTCATTCCACTCTTGGGTATGTCTCATCTTGATTGCAGCAAAAGTCGTTGTCCAGATCAAATAATGGCCTCATTTGGGTCAGCCATTTTTGCCTTTTCTGCCAATATATCATACCCCAACCAACCGGAATCACTCCAGCACTCTTTAGTATGCAGTAGTACCAGTAGTCCGGGTCACTGTCGTGTAAATTTGGGTCCGTGACCATTTTCAGAGTTAGCACCTGCCAAGCCCAACGCTCTAATAGGCTGCCTAAGTTGCTGATGAAGCCGCATACACATTTTCAGCCAGCCACTTTCTCACCTACCTTACATTTAGTATGTAACAGCACCAATGTTTTGGGACCATATCTTGTGAATTTGGGTCTGGACTCATTTCCGGTTTGGGTGAATGTCAAGCCCAACGTTCCAATAGGACCCTGTCGGCTGCTATACACCGCTAAAACAGGCTGGCTAGATTACATACTCAAACTATATGCATATTTTCAGCCAGCCATTCTACTCACTGTTTTACATTTAGTAACTTGCCAACGGTGTTGTTGTTCTTTTTGGCGATTTCATGAGAAGTGCTCAACGATGAATTGACATTACTTTAGTGATACACCAACATGATTGGCTACTCGGCTGTCGGATTGAGGAGACGCCGGTTAAGGGCGCGAGCGACAAGTCCCTCCATCAACCCTCCAGCCTTCATTCAGTGAAGCCTTTGGGCATTCTAGACATGCGTTCAGCTGCTATTATTGGTTCTGAGTCGTTTCAGTCACTGAGCAGGTTTTAACAACTTTCACATTCAAGGCGATTACCCCGCGAAATCCCGCCAAATCCCGCCATGATGCCGACACCGGAGCAAGCCTCAAGATTGAGTAACATTCACATACCCAATGAAGACAAGGCCTCGCAAAGCATTGACCGAAAAAATTACTCCTCCATTGATGTCTTGAAGGAGGTTTGGACCGGTCTTGGTCTACCCAAAACCGCTTTGACAGCTATAAGGCTTCCGGGAGAAGAAGGTCCGGCTCTTCCATCGTCGTTCAAAATCGGAATCATCGGGCAAGCCTCTATCGGGCTATCTGCGCTGGCAGCTGCTCAGATTCATTCAATACGGAACAAGGCCCCCGTTCCTACAGTCCGGGTGCCCCTTGAGCATGCAGTCGTGGAGTACAAGTGCGAAAGACTGTATACCGTTTCCGACGAGCTTGCTCCTCCATCAGGGGGCGCTATCGGTGGCTTGCATAAGACCTCAGATGGCTACGTTCGAATCCATGACGGGTTTCCAAACCATGTTCAAGGGACCCTTGACTTGCTTGGCTTGAAATCGGGTGCGACTCGACAGCAGGTGTCTGAGCAGACTGCGGATTGGGCTAGCATTGACTTGGAGAACTGCGGAACAGCAGAGGGTAAAGTCGCGATTTATGCTCTGCGCTCATATAGTCAGTGGGATAAGCTCCCTCAGTCGAGGGCCATCATTAACTTCCCTATTAGCCTCAAGCAGGTGTCCAAGTCATCTCCGACAGGCCTGCCAAGCAGAATGCAGCCTGGCAATCTCAAGTGCCTACAAGGCCTTCGGGTTGTTGAGATGAGTCGGGTAATTGCTGCTCCGTTATGCGGCAAGACCTTGGCGGCTCATGGAGCGGAGGTGATTTGGGTAACTTCACCAACGCTTCCAGATCTACCGAGGGTCGATCGGGAATTTGGTCGAGGGAAAAAGACGGTCCAGCTCGATATTCATATCCCTGAGGATCGAAAGCAACTTTTCAACCTTCTCAAAGACTGCGATGTGTTTATCCAAGGTTATCGGCCTGGGAGTCTTGCTTCACATGGTCTATCTCAAGATGAGTTGAGAAGCATCAACCCAAACATCATCGTAGCCAACATGTCTGCCTTTGGCCCTGAGAGCCCATGGTCAGGCCGTCGTGGGTTTGACTCGCTAGTGCAGACATGTTCAGGCATGAATGTCTCTGAAGCTGAGCACGCTGGAAAGGGAGAGCCTGCTCGGCCTACACCTTGCCAGGCCCTTGATCATTCAGGCGGATACATGCTCGCAGTTGGCGTTATGGCTGCTGTGTATCATCGTGCTGTCGAAGGCGGTTCATGGAGGGTGGATGTTTCGTTGGCGGGTATGATGAAGTATTTGAGGAGTCTGGGACAATATCCTGGTCACAGTGGTTTCAAAGCGAAGGACTTCGAAAACCCAGAAGATGTGCCTGAAGAGTACTTCGAGGTCCAGGAGACGGGGTTCGGCACCATGAAGTCCATTAGGCATAGTGCTACTATTGAGGGTCTAGAAGTTGGCTGGAATATCATGCCAAAGCCGCTTGGCTCAGACAAGCCGGCATGGGATTAGAATAGCATCACTTCTCACTCTTTGTCCAGTAACATCTGAGACGGTATTTCCACCTTATGATGCGCAGTGCGTTAGTTCTCTCCATTGACTGATGCCTGTGTATTCGTGACAGATATCAAGAAAGGAAAATATCTTCCGGGGAAAAAGCCTGGATCTGGCCCATTAGCATTGAACTTCGTCCAAAGTTATTCAATAGTGTAATATAGCGTAGAAGCTTGCTCCCAATTCAAGTTGATCCGGCCAAGTCTATTGGCCACTGCCCGATAACCCCTTCAAAATAGCGGTGTATGTCACTCCAACAGAATCTATAGACCTTCAGCTGAACTGCCACGCAATTTGCGACAATTCACAAACAAACGGGCCTTGCTTCCCTCGTCTTGGCATTTTGTCTTAGATTCATTTTCTCGAATTGGTCATCCTTTTATGCCTTTGGGCAGGTTTCGTTCTTTATATCTACCATTATGGTTAAATCCAAGAGCATTGTGGCTGCTCTGGCCTACCTCACCGTCATTGATGTTGGTGCTAGCCCATGCAAGCCGCATACCACGACTGGTACCACTCAGACAATTTCTTCTATGGCCTCTTAGTCAACAGTGTCAGGATCTTCTACCATACTACCGTCTGTTACCGAGACTAAATTGGCTACGGAGTCTAAAGCTTTGACCGAGTCCACTACGACTACCGACACTACTACTGCTGTCGAGGCTTCAACGACCGGATTATCTTCAACAGTCAAGACAACAACTACCGCTGCAGCCACCACGTCTTCTGCTGCTGCTGAGATTCCGTGCGCCAACCAAATCTATCATGGTAACGCTTTAAGCCGTGGTTACGCAACAACTCAAGCCACCAGTGAGCAGGAGTGCTGGGAGAATTGTGTTGATGACGAGAACTGCAACTCTTGGTTCTACCTTACAGCAGGGACCTTGCCTCAGTTCAGTGCCCCTTCTAACGAGAAGGATCTTCTCATTGGATCGCGCGCCCGCTCTCCTCGAGATTATCAAGATTGTAACGACAACATTGGCTTTGGTTGGATCCATAAGCAGCCTGATGAACATACCAGCAATGTCGTGCTCGAAGCCGACTGTGCCCATATTTGCATGAAGAGCGGCTTCTGCGATGTTTGGCAATACGATTTCCCATATAGCCACTTTTGGACTCTGAAGGTACAGCAATTGGCAGAAAGATACTCACTGGTGCACGAAGCTGCTCTTCTGACTTCGTTAAACCTGTGCTTGGGGCATGTAATAACGAAATGGCGTGGGGTGACAATTGGCCTCAACCTTACAGATGTTTCGATTCGTATAGTACCGTTGCTACATGTGCGCGAACCTGCTCGATTGACCCCTTGTGCTTGTCCTGGTATGTTTGGGATGGCTACAGGGATGCTCGGTCTTGCTTGTGGAACAGTAGTTGGAAAAAGATATCCGGGTCATCTGATATAGATCCTTGTCTTATAATCAATTGTGGTCCAGATATCGATAAGGAGCGATGACGCCGATGCGGACTTTACAGTATTTGGGGGCCTAAATAGCGCATAATTGGAAGGTCGCAATCAGGAACAGCGCACTCCGTATAGAATCGAAACATTACAGCAGCATTCGATAATTAGTAAGATTCGATATCTGAATTGAGGCTGTGTTCGGATCCTTCATCCCGGACTCCTTTCGCACTCTTTTAACTATTCTTACTAGCTGCGAATGCGAGAAAACTGTCGCTGTGTAACTAATGGTGATTCACCTTCTCTTTTAGCCGCTTTTTCCTTGAATCTTACTGGGCCTACACGGTGACAGGGATCTAGCATCGCCTCCTCCCGCTCCGGCACATCGTAGCATTGCCAGGCTTAACATTCTCGCTTAAAAGGCGCGTGCATTTGCGCTCTCATTAGCACCATTTTATCAGGACCTAGAACTGGCGGCAACGCAATGATACGTCACATTCTAACGCTCGGCTCCTGGGGCTTGGTGAAACTCTAACCTCAATCTAGCGGATCAATAATATTCCTTATATATATTCTGCAAGTCTCAGCTTCCCCAATCTGTGTTTGGGAAAGCTGCAATCAGCATTGGATCATTCAGTCGGACCTTCATCAATCATGGTCAACACTGGGAAGCCTAGCCGTGGGTGCGCGACCTGCAAGAAGCGGAAAATAAAGGTAAACATATATAGACGGTTATCTCTACATTATTGATAGCATCTCTGACACAAAGCAGTGCGATGAACTAACACCATCATGCACGCAGTGCAAAACGGCTGGATGGGTATGTCCAGGGCCATCGGAAAGTAAAATGTTCTTCCGCAATCAAACCACTGCAGATCTTGCCAGAAAGAATGCCGGGGCGCTGAGTGCAGCATCATCAAGCTCTGCAGTAACGCCGGACTCTGAAGTATGGAAACGGCCTGTGTCTCCCCCAGCACGGGACAGAGCTACTACTTTCTTTATGCGGCAGTATGTTTTTGATATGACTAGTGCAGGAGGAACCTTGCCTCTGAGGGACAACCATGAATTTCTTCCAGGGCTCATACGCAATCAACAGTCCTCTTTCGGGCTCCTCAGCACAACAGTAGCGGCTGCCGGGTTTGCTGCCCTTTCTAATGCCGGCAATGTGACAGAATGGAGAGCAGAAGCATTCCGTCTTTATGATAGTGCTATTCGTCAGTTGCAGATTGCTCTGCAAGATCCTGTTCAGAGAGTGTCTGATGAAACGCTGGGTGCAGTATTGCTCATGGGGACCTTTGAGGTGCGGCCTCGCTTATCTCAGTTCGAGTTTTACGTACTGATTCGTACTAGACCATTGCTTTTGCAGACACGGGCTCACTGAAAGCGTTCAGCCAACACATTATCGCTGCAGCAAGATGCATCGAGATGCGCGGACCAGCCCAGTTTCAGACCGTGGTTGGCTTGAAGATGTTCATGCAGATGCGGCGCATCATGGTAAGACGGATTCCCGCTCGGGGCTGTAGCTACTGACTCAGCACTAGATCACTACATGCCACCAACTGCAGGAACCCATACCATTTGAAATCTCAAAATGGTCGAGCTGGGCCGAAAGAAGCCAGAACAGCGACCTTGTCCCGGTCAATCGCTTTTCCGAGATCAACGAGGTCTTAGCTAGTGTTCGCGCTGAGCTCAAGTACCAGCATATCACAGACCCAGCTGTGATTTCTGACAGGCTTCTCAAGATCGATAAACTTTTCGAAGACTGGGCGCAAACCTTACCGGCAAGCTGGGTATACAAGTCTTATAGATCCATTGGCCCTAATGGCGTGCCTTCTAGTAGATACGATCTACAGCACGACATGTATACAGATCCATGGATAGCTTGCGTGTGGAATTGTTACCGCAATGTCAGGCTTCTAATTCACGAGTCCATTATTATAGCTACGCTCAAGCACGGTACTGCACAGCAAAAAGAGGCATTACAAAGCTCCGCCAAAGTCCTAGCCGCAATGGCAGACGGGATCTGCCACAGCGTTGCATATCATCTTGGATACCGAGCTCAAGACGATACAGTTGATAGTTTTGCTCAGACAATGCACCTTAGCAGCAATCCGACCCCGGGAGGTTTCTTACTTATTTGGCCTCTATTCTTTGCTGGGATACAGAGAACCACTTGTGCGGACCAAAGGCAGTGGGTTGGTGCAATGATGAGGAGGATTGGGGTGCGGATGGGTCTACAGTTGGCTGTGTCAATGGCTGATTTGCTGTTGGAGACGGAGATACAGGATCTCTCGTTTTCGAATTGCGAGACATTTTTGATCGGCGAATGGTATCCGAATTAGGCAAATAATACTTCACTTCTCAGTATCACTTCCTCTTTACTTTACTGCCTGGCAACAAATTTGCTGTCCTCCCCTCTGTCGCATCCGCATAATTTGATGACGGCTTGGGGATTGTTCAGCATGTAACCATGTTACAGGGTTGCTGGTAGGGCTATCCGGCGGCCATCCAATGAAAACGGCACAGGACCGAACCCTGCAGTCTCGTAAGCCGATCACCCTGATCACCTCAAGTGGGGAGCGGTGGTGACTTATCCAAGCTAAAGCTATATCTAGTTAGCCATGCGAGAGAGCCAATCAGCATTGCAAATCTCCCATCTTTGTGGATCGATGCACAGCCCTGTAAAGAGTATCTGCCAAGAGTGTTCCTGTCAGATGTAAGGTTGACTTTTAGGATCAGTAGCCACCTAAGCGGCCGCCGCGTATCTTGTCGTTGTTAGGTTACAATTAAGAATCACCTCGGTCAGATATTGATATCATTGGTCGATGCAACTGATGAATGAGTACTCCAGGTAGAGGTTGATATTATTGGACACTGATATGCCTGTAGCAGGTCTGATGATCCGCCAGACTGGATTCATGATGATTTCAAATTCATGCTGTCGAGAACACGGCAAATTCCGTCATATTGGGCTTTAGCCAACAAAAGGTTCTGCAGATCTGGTACACTATCCAAAAAGAAACCAGCTATAGAGACTGCTAACCATGTTTCGTAGAAAAAGGTCATAGCAATTCTCAGGCAGCATGCAATGCAGCAATAATATCCCATGGATAGTAGTTCACGCCGATTTAGAATGCGCTATTCGAGAGATATTGAGTATAATAGCCTGAATGCTTTGATACCAGAGTCAAACCGATACTTTTCGGTGTTGGTATTTAAAGCCCTGAGGAGTATCCAAGTCTACGTCTTGGCATTTCGGTATCTAAAATACCATCCCTGTATCGAGAAATCCCATTATGGTTCCTGATCAAGGCAGAATATGTCCAAGAGGCTGGATCAACACAAGGTAGCCACGACTCTTACTGTCTAGCGTCATGCATCCTCGGAGTAGATTGGCCGCTCCGCAACGCTTACCGTTTTCTATGTCCAGCTTTGTCGTAACAGATCCAGGATGTCGATCCCTGAGCGTCGATCCTTCAATACTGCAAATCCGCGACTGTTTTCGCTTTATCACGCAGGCACGTTTGAATAGATTGGATATGATTACCGGTGCATATCAATGCCCCAGAAATTGGCTTCAATTTAGGCACATAACCTTAACTGAAGTTACAGGGATTTGTTCCTTTGGCCTTCCCTATTTCATAACCTTTGGGTGGAGGCCATGGATGAGCTTATTCCTTTGAAACAGTTACACGACTGTAAAGTCGGGGTCTCAGCGACGATCCCATGCGAATGCGAAAGTGGCAGTGATTTGTAGATCAGTGTTAGCAGTATAAGAACAGATGTGAGATCCTGATAAACTCTCTCTCAAAGCGATAGCGACAGAGTTTCGGTGTGCATATTCATCTGACTTCTGGTTCCAACTAATATCGTTTTCTTATCTTTCTCTTCCAGCCTTTTAGCTAGCTTCCATCACAATGAACGACACGGGGAACTTTGTCATATTTGGGCCCAAGGCCAACTGTACTTTGGAAGTACGTGTCTTCCCCTGGCTAATACTTACCTCTGAGCCAAGCCACAAAGGTTTTGATGTTAGCTACCGTTCTTCGCTAACGATCTTATCAGCTTTGTCCTATCGAGATGAGCGTCTATGGTTACCGGCCTTCTCTCCCAGTCAATATCTCTTTTGCCGCTTTATTCACCTTGGCGTCTTTCGCGCATGCTTACTTGGGCTTCAAATGGAAAACACCTTGGTTCATGTGGTGCATGATCCTGAGTTGCACACATGAAGTAACGGGCTATGTGGCGCGTATTCTGCTCTGGGTCAATCCATGGAGTTTCGGTGCATTTATTACACAAATCAGTAGGTACTTCAACCAGTCGGTGACGAAAGACTTCCTAACGCATTGCAGTTGCTATTACGCAGGCTCCTGTCTTTTATTGTGCCGCAATCTATGTTACCCTTGGCCAAAGGTATGTTTGTCACTACGGGGACAGGTAGCGCCAATTAACTGACTCTTGCCCAGCATTGAGCATTACGGACCAAGCCTCGCTCGATTTCCCACCAAATACTTTGCCTGGGTATTTGTACCTATGGATATCATCTCGTTGATCTTGCAAGGTACTGGAGGAGGTCTCTCAGCCTCCTCATCCGGTGCTAGTCAAGTCGGCGTTGATGTGGCTATGGCAGGCCTGATTCTACAAGTCATCATGCTGGTTGCCTTCAGCCTCTTGTTCGGTGACTACATGTTTCGATACCTACGGTCGAAGAAGTCCCGGAATCTCGGGTCCAGAGACAAGCTGTTCTTTGCCTTCCTCGCCATTGCCGTCCTTGCTACTTTGGCTCGCTGTGTCTTCCGCGCCGATGAGCTCAAGGAGGGTTACCAAGGGGAACTGATCAAGCATGAGGACTTATTCATTGCTTTGGAAGGAGTGTAAGTCTGGTATCTCTACTTGCCGATTGTCGTTCTCATACTCACTGCCATTTTCAGGTTGATCGTTGTGGCTGTCTTTTGCCTCTTCATTGCCCATCCTGGCTTCGTCTTTAACCGGCCAGCGAAGGTTTACTACTCTGTTGCTACTGGCACTGAAGTCACTGATGAGATGGCTTATCGACCTAAGCTTGCGGAACATGTCAGTGAGTCGGAGCATTAGGGTTACAAAGCGACCATGGGTATGAGTGCCAAGGCTAGCATTTTTTATGTGATTTTGGTGGCATTTGTCGATTTAGGAGTAGGACAGAAGGGCGGTGGGTTATATGACAGTAGTATTTAGTGACATGATAATGATATGCCGTTCCTCATAATCGATTGGGAAATTCTGGGCTTCAGAAAAGTATCTTTGCTATAGTAGATATATAAAGAATGGGTGCTGTCACTTCCCGCTCTTAAGATTACTGTTCCTATTATTATTTGCCTCTCAGGTAGAAGGAATCGGTAATCTCTACGAATGAACCTTCACAGAGACGATCTTGGCACCCTCTGTCTTGGTTCCGTCGACAGGCTTTGCAAGCGCACCCGATGTGGACACATACAACGTCTTCTCCCCCTTCTTCCCATAACTGAATGCGGCAGCCGTCGAACCAGCAACTGTCATCTCGTGAATGCCCCCAACGACAGTTTTCCATTTCCCAGTCTTGACATCAATAAAGACGATCGAATTGTCAAAATTGGTAGCCGCATAGATATTGCCATTCTTATCAAACTCGAAGTCGTCGAAGAACCCAACACCACTCGAAAGATCGGCGACGAGTTGCGGCTTGGCTCCCTTTTTCGGGTAACCCTCTGGTGTGATTGCAATGCGGTATATCTTGACAGCGTTGGAATTCGTGAAGTACAGGTAGTTGTCGCGGACCTTGATACCATTGATTCCGAAGGCATCAGCTGCGATAGGAGCCATTTCGGGAAACACAAATGCTGAGTCGTCAAAGACACCCGTCGTTAGGTCGAGGCGCCCGACGAACCCAGCGACAGAGTCAGACACTAGGACAGCATCTGGCCTACCCGGAATAGCGGCAACGCCGTTGAGAAAAGCGCTCTTCTTGGTCATGTCGCTGATCTTTCTCACCTTTACCTTGGGCTGGTGTCGTTGATTGGGAAACTCGATAGCCCAAGCTTCAAAGGTTCCTGGCGTCAAGTGACTGAGAGCAGTCGCTTCACTACCAACAACAATGAAGGTCTCAGGCTTTCCAGGGCTCTTGGGTACCTCGGCGATACCAAGGAGTCCGGTGATGGAGGGGAACGTAACCAGCTCCTCAAGACCAGACTTGCAGTCTGCTGGGTTGACGACAGTATAGACAGTGGCTGAAGGCCAGAGTTCTGTTGCCAAGAGGTCGCCATTAGAGCGCACGGCAACACTCTCCAACCATGTGCCAAGAGGAAGTTGACCAATTGTCTTCGCAGTAAAGGACGAACACAGAGCAACGGCTGGCAAGGCGATCAGGCCTAGGACAGAGTGGACCAACATGTTGCCACTTAATGAGAAGAAAAGCTGCCGAGGTGATTCAGTTGTTGTTGTTGTTGTCTGATGGCGATGAAACGATCTCATGGAAAGGCTGCAAGCTATATAGATTCAATGTGACCCCCCTGTCTTTCAGCCGTAACAGTCATTGACTTCACTCAATGTCGTGTAGATACCAAACGAGGCATGCATTATAGCCGAGATTTGGTCCTGGATCAATCCAGCAATTTTCATTGGGTCTAGATAATATTTCCCATGGTAAGATGGCTGAACGTTCGTTGACTAAGTCTGACAAGCAATGCTGAATAATGGCGATTTGACTTTGTCAGCCGGCTTTGCGACATGCTGTTGGTCACGAGATGATGTTACGGAGTAAACACTGCGGTTTGAGTCAATTAGCCCTCGCTCTTGGTCCAATTGGGAAGCTGCAAATGGCTTATTAACACGCTTAATAAGCACTCAGCTTCTGTGTAACAGTTTGTGAATGTGCGCAATCTGCATAAATCACTCACGTGACAATCAATATTCACAATCTGCAATTGCCCAACGCTCAGGGAGTCGAGCACTCGCGACCAGGGTTCAATTCCCAGCAGAAGGTAAATATGGAATAGCTAGTCTTAGATTCCTCTTTAATGATAAATAGATATCGAGTTATTGCTTGAAGTAATTTAAATGTCTGTAGTGTGAGATATCCTTGGTTTTTATTCGCTGTTTATGTCATTAAACAGCTGCCAGTCACCGACAGAGTAATTAAGCTACGTCAAGGTGTTGAAACATATTTACATCTTATGTTCTGGTAGTTTTCGTAAGTGCAACATCTGCTCACTTCAAGAGGATTTTACATTAGAATTCACAGTCTGGAATAAACATTTCTAAAAGGCCGGATACGATCAGACTCGTTCAATAACATTTCAACGCAAGTCTGTAGGGTAACCTTCATCCCACTCGGTGCTGTTTGCCGAAATTTTCCGGACAAAGTTCGCGTCGCGTCTGACGCGACGAAGCAGTGTCACACGTGACCATCGAATACCGAGTTCAGCCGACAAATGGTCCGACGACTCCGGTTCAACGCTCTCAGAATGATCGGAGTCTAGTCCCCTTCAGGATAGTCGAATCTCAGACTTGATGATTCACTCGACTCTGATTTGTTGGATAATTATATTACAGACCTGTGTTAAAGCAAATCCGCGGAAATCTCACAACGTCCCACTGTTAAAATAGAATCTTGAGAAAGCACGCTTCATCCTGGTATTTACCGATGAGGTCAAGCATGACAAAGTCAGGTTTCACGAACACGAACAATGGAAATTGTGCCGTTGATCCGCTGTATATATTAACATGACATGCCAGCGTTCCTCAACGTCCCTCTGCTGGGACATGCAAAGCCAGACATTTATTCATTCCTCTTTAGACTAACTACCAACCATGTCGTTAACAACTTCCCAAGTTGACATTGTCAAGTCAACAGCCCCTGTACTCAAGATTCATGGAGAGACCATTACGTCCTTATTCTACAAGAACTTGATTGGTACCTATCCTGATCTCCGCAACATCTTCAACCTCAGCCATCAACACGACGGCGCCCAAGCCAAAGCTCTAGCTGGTGCTGTGCTTGCATATGCCACCTATATCGATAAGCCCGAATTCTTGGCGTCTACGATCGAACGTATTGCCCAGAGACATGTCAGTCTTAAGGTCACGGAAGATCAATATGTTCTTGTTGGCGAGCAGCTTATCAAAGCCATTGGAGAAGTACTCGGCGATGCCCTCACGGCTGACATCGCTGATGCGTGGACGGCTGCGTACGGCCAACTAGCCAATATCTTTATCAACCGCGAGAAGCAGTTGTATCAAGAGGCCGGCGAGTGGGATGGCTGGAGGAAGTTCAAGATTTCCAAGCGCGAGAAGGAAGCAGATCTCATCACAAGCTTTTATCTGGTCCCTTCGGATGGAAAGACACTATTGCCTCCGTTCAGACCTGGTCAGTATGTCAGCCTCCGAATTAAAGTCCCTGAGCTCGGAGGCGTCTTTCAATGTCGTCAGTACAGCATGAGTCAGGCACCTCACAGTGACTACTACCGAGTCAGCGTCAAGAAGGAGAGTTTCACTCTGGAAGGAAAAGACGAAACTTTGCCCGGCACTGTCTCCAATCTCCTTCATAACCACTATCAGGTTGGAGAGGAGGTTGAGATGACATATCCTCGTGGCGAATTCTGGCTTGATATCGAAGACGATACAAAGGCAAATGCACCTCTCATTTTAATATCGGCAGGCGTTGGTGTTACGCCTTTGATGTCGATACTCGAGTCAGTTCTCAGCTCGCCTCGATCGAATATGGCAAACAGACCTATCCTCTGGCTCCATACAGCTAGAACATCGCAGCACATGGCTTTCCGCACACAGATTCGCAGTGTGTCGGCAGGCCGCGAGAACGTCGAGACTCTTATCTGGCTCAAGAACGTGTCACAAGACGATAAGAAGGGCGAAGACTATAATTTTGAGGGACGATTAGACCTCGATGTTGTGTATCAAGTGAAGAAACAAGAGTTGGAAAACAAGAAATCTCAGCTTTTTATATGTGGACCTGCTTCTTGGATGGTAGCAACACGAGATAAGCTACAGAGTTTGGGGGTTGAGCACGAGCAAATTAACATGGAGCTCTTCGGAACTGGTAGTATCAATCAGGAGTGAGGGGGCATATCTGAGCAATCAGATCAGGCCGTGATAAACTAGAATGTAAAAGTAAACAATTGACCACTTAGACTTTTCCTCTCTAAGACACTCAACCCATGAGTCCTGAAGACAACAGACAGTAGTGGGGTCTGAGGCCACATACACATCAGACTTGGAAAACAACTTTCTGGACCTTGGACTCATTGAACAATTCGTAACCTCGAACTGCATCTGATAGAGGAAGAATATTGTCAAATAGGAAGCTGTACTCTGTCAGTTCAAACCAGACTCCTTGGGCATATGCTTGACTTAAGAGTATGCATACCTAAGAGAATCCTGTTCTTGCTTGAGAACTTCCATTGCCTCGGAAAAGATGCTTCTTACTGGGCACCGTCCCATTTGTAGTCGAACATTTTTACTAAACTCAGTTAGTTTTATTTACTGCAATAAGAAGTTGGAGCTCACTTGTACGCATCACTGCCTGACCAAGGGATCTGTTTCATGTTAGTATGAATTTAGCTGGGATGGTATCATGAAACACACCTCTGCGTTGTGGACACCAATGCTGCTGATAGCACCAAACGAGCGAACCAGGTCAAATGCAGTTCGAAGGGCAGGTGAGAGCCCGACCACTTCCACCACTATATCAGCGCCTCTGCCATCAGTGACAGACTTTACGCGCTCGATCATATCATCCCTGCTCTCCATGAAGTTGAGAGGCTCAGCACCAAGCTTCGCAGCCTGATCAAGTCTACTCTGGACACTGTCCACAGCAAATAGATGCTTTGGCTTCAGCACTGCCGCAGCAACAATGGCGCAAAGTCCAACCGGACCACAGCCAATCACCACGATAGTTGAATCTTGCAGATCTAGCTTCGGCATCATCTCAACGCCACTCTGGACACCGAAATAACCGGTGGGGAAGATATCAGCCATTAGGATAAGGGCTTGATCGTGGATTCCCTCGGGGGCCTTGATCACAGTCCCGTCTGCGAACGGTACGCGGACAAATTCTGCTTGAGCTCCGTTGAGATTGGGAGAACCGAGGGCTTGGCTCTTGACGCATCGTGCTGAGCCACCGTTCTGACAGTAGTAGCACTCGCCACTATGTAGTGTTAGTGTTTGTATATGAAAAGCTCCCGTCGCAAAAGCATTACTGCAGGGATTCTTACCAAGAAGCTGTAAACGGGGAAACTACTTTATCTCCAATCCTCACGGTCTTGACCTCAGAGCCCAAAGCAACAACAGTCCCTGTAAATTCGTGGCCCATGATGAAATCTGGCTCTGTTGGTTCAACGCCTCGGTACAAGTGTAGTTCTCTGCTACCTTGTCAGCACTCTGCTTATGAGACGTTATCGTCAGATGGTACACACGATCCACACAGCGCTGTCATGTTGACTTTCACAATGATATCCTGAGCATTCTGGACTAGCAACAGTCAGTGAGGTTAAAAACATAATCCACCGCACCATTTTCACCATGGGGAACTGGTCTGTCCTGCACAGAGATCTTATATGGGCCATCGAAAACAACAGCCTTCATTACTTCTAAGGTTGCCATCGTGGTAGAATGGGAAGACTATAAGTAGTGATAGTTTATGATAAAGAGGATAACAGTAATAAAGGCTTTATTATCAATATAAGTGTGCATATTGTTCTACTTATGCTGATAATTATTTCTGCTGAGGCCGGGACATTCAGATCTCCTAGGAGATCACTTAACAATTTTGATCCAATCAGCAGCGCGTCCGAATAGTCATGTGAGCGGAACTGTCTCTCGCTAAATATGGGAACAGAAAGAATCACAAGTATGATTGGCAAAGATTGGGTAGATATCCACTATTCACGTGCTGTTTCGGTAATTTAAGCTCCGCGGAACTTCCATTCTCCGCCCGTAACCATGACCCAATCAACAACTCGTCAACCCAATGACATCAGGAACTCAGATTCGCCGAAGCCGTCGGGCTTGTGAGCCATGTCGGTAAGTTCAGAATCGCTGTGAAGAGGAATTGGTCAGCTGATATACAAACCAAGTCGTAAAAAGTCAAAGTGCACTGGAGAACGACCAATTTGCTCATTTTGTGAGCGACTTCAACTTCCGTGCAAGTATGTAGCAAGGGGAAGCTCGTCGCAGGATAGCACCAATAAAGCCCAGAAAGCTCAGAAGTTATAAGATTCCGTTACCCAATTGCAGATTCTTTACCTAACCGAAGTTGTAGGAAATCCACCAAAGACAGGGTCCAGCTTCTTGAATCCCAAATAGCATCCTTATCTGAATTGTTTGGGTAAGTCAAAAACCTCGTAGCAACATGTCTATAGATACTAACGAGTCTCCTACTAGTTCACGGACGAATAGAGAAGCTCAGGCTTCTGGACTTCCGCAGCCTCTTCCTTCAACAACCAGCCCTGATGGAAATCTTTTCTCAACTAGGCAGGCTGTTCCTAATGAGCGACAAACTGTCTCCTTCTCAGAATCTCAGTACGACTCTTATCGTTGCTCATGTACCATACGCCGGACTAATCCTGATCTCAGATCTGACCTGCCACAAGATGTATTGACTCACTTTCTACAAGTCTATAGTCAGAAAGTGCATCTTCAACCTCTACCATTGTTTGACCTCGTTACCCTTGAAAGGAGGCTCAGCAATGCCCCTCAATATTTTATTTATAGCTTCTTAGCTCTTATGCTCGAGTTCACGACTCATGAATACTTCCGAAACGAACACGCAGAGGCGTCTAGCTATTACAGCCATTCAGCAGCTGCTACCATACAGAGTCTTGCTGCCAAGGGAAAGCACCAGGTTGAGATTGTTCAAGCTCTATGCATGATGGCACTGAGAGATATCGTAGGGAAGTGGGATTGAGTTTCCTTTAATGGATGTTACTAATAGTTTCACAGTGAGTGATTTACCCAGGGCATGGATGTCCATCGGCACAGCGACACGGCTAGAGAGTATCGGAAATTTGTGGAAGAGCAACTCAATCCTTAATCAGGAATCAGCAGAAGAGAATAGATGCTATTGGAGCATTTACATGATTGAGGCCGTCTTTTTTCCTCACATGCCACGGGCCCCAACCCATGACCAGACTCGGAAATATCCTCCCAGTGTCGAGCCTCCGCCACCAATTCCTCAAGATGTCAACGATTTCAATGCACCGGACTTCGATAACGCTGTTGGTTCATCAGATGATCTAGGAATCAACACGCACGCGGGGAGAATGATAGCAGTCTGGAGTCAAGTCGCCTGCCATCTTCATGAAATTAGACGTGGAGAGGTTCAAATACCCTGGCTACCAGAGTCTACGTACTCCAAGCTCAATCTTGCTCTTTTTGAGTACGAGGCTCAATTCAACCAGAGACACCTCATGAGGAGCCTTTTCCCTTTCAAAAGGACTCCGATTGAGATACAGGCATACCGCGAGTATTGGAACCCATGGTTGACCACGCATTTAGTATTGCATGCGTCGCTCGCCTTATTGAACCACCCTTTTATTCACTTGGTGGCTTTACGCCAAAATAAAGGTATGAGTCAGTCCAGGTTGTTCTTGCAACAGGTCGTGGACCAAGCTCTGTTTCACTCTGGATGGGTATTCTGGCTTGTTGGAATATTTGAAGATTTAAACATTGAGATATCGAACCCCCTCATTGGACTAGCTGTTGCAGCAACATCGACAATTCCCTGGCTCTACCAATTCGTGAAGAATGCCAAGGTTGCTTGCAAAGCCAGCCAGAATTTAGCCAAGGGACAGAGATTGCTACAGCGCTTGTCCAAGACTTGGCCATGCATGTCACATAAAGTATGTCCCTCTATTGCGAACCTGGTGCTTACTGACCGTGATCAGCTCGAAAGTCTCCAACGACTCCAATCGCTTGTCATTGGAAAGTCACCTGAAGCCGGTGCTGCTGATACCACGATCAACTTTCCACCATCTATGATATGGGAACTTCTCGATCCGATCATTCACAATACCAGACAATCCACAGACCGTTCTGACCTATCCACAGAGGGTCTCCCTTACGTCAGTATACACGTCACAACAGACTTCTTGCATCCTCTAGCGGATGACGAAGGTGATCAGGCGTTGAGTCACTTCAATTGGGAAGACAGTCTCATGTATGGGAATGACCTTTTGCAGGACAATTACCCGGCATCGCTTGTTCCCTTTGATTTCAACGTAACATAGTCTCCTGTCGCAAGAATGGCCATTTTTTGCATCTCGCAGGTGACCATAGTGAATGGGAAAATTGGTAGTACCTGAATAAATTGGTATCGGGAAACGGCATTTAACAGCTCCGAGTAGTTTGCCAGGACGGAATGTGCCGTGACCCATAACAACGCTAATTGTAAATCCGCCCATATCTATCACCTGTCATATCATGCAACGGGAGAGCTAGCGCAGGATCAAGAAATTTCGACAAGCCTCGTGATTTGTGAAATGGCATGCAAGGCCCATGCAAGGCCCTAAGGGCGATGATGATTATTGCCGGTAACCCGATTGTGACAATTTGCTTAGCTTATCTCGCAGCGCCATCTACCGTGACGTAGTCACGATCTGCTGGAAAGTGTCAAGTTGGCCCACTGTCAGAAGCTAATTACATGTGATGCTCGGGTTGGGCTACCAAAACCTCGGGCACTAACAAATCACCAACGGACTTCTCAACAATCAGATCATATCGTGGAAAAGACTTTGCTTGCGTCACGCAAGATGGAAATGAGGATAAATTGAAGGAGGTGGCCATGGTCGGGGAAGCTATTCTCGATATAATCATCACATATAAACTTCACTATATTCCAATATCTTAAACACCAATTCGCTATTCGCTATGTATTATAGCAAAGGCAATTATGAAGCCTTTGCGCGACCACTCAAGCCTGAAGGTATTGAGAACAAAACCGCATGGATTGTCGGCTCTGGCCTTGCCGGTCTCTCAACCGCCGCATTCCTCGTGCGCGATGCTCAAATGCCTGGAAAAAACATCACCATCCTTGAAGAACTCAAGATCCCAGGCGGTGCATTGGATGGTATCAAGGAACCCGAGAAAGGGTTTGTCATCCGCGGTGGTCGCGAGATGGAATCTCACTTCGAGTGCCTTTGGGACCTCTTCCGTTCTGTTCCCTCGATTGAAGAGAAGGGAGCTAGTGTCCTTGATGAGTTTTATTGGCTCAACAAGAGAGATCCGAACTTCTCGCTCCAACGCGCGACGATCAATCAAGGTCAAGATGCAGAGACTGGGAAATTGTTCACTCTGACCGAAAAGGCCCAGTCAGAGATGACAAGGCTTTTCCTTGCTACTAGAGCTGAAGTCGAAAACAAGCGTATTGACGAAGTGTTCAGCGAAGACTTCTTCAGGAGCAACTTTTGGCTCTACTGGCAGACCATGTTTGCTTTTCAGACCTGGCACTCAGCTTTGGAGATGAAGCTCTACCTCCATCGCTTTGTCAACCATATCAAAGGCATGCCTGACTTTTCGACCCTCAAATTCACAAAGTACAACCAGTATGAGTCCCTTGTACTGCCATTGCACAAGTGGCTTGAGGATCAGGGTGTCGTATTCCAGTACGGCACCGAGGTTCAAGATGTCGACTTCAACATTGAGGAGAATAAGAAGACTGCAACTTTCATTCATTGGATCAGAGATGAGGAGAAAGGTGGCCAGTCTCTCGGAGTCAACGACCTCGTTTTTATGACTATTGGTTCGCTGACGGAGAACTCTGGCTTGGGTGATCAACATACCCCAGCTAAACTTCATGATGGTCCAGCTCCCGCCTGGGACTTGTGGCGCCGCATCGCAGCCAAAGATCCCTCCTTCGGCCGCCCAGAGGTTTTCTGCGACAATATCCCTGCGACAAAGTGGATGTCAGCAACAGTTACGACTTTGGACAAACGTGTTCCCGAGTATATCCAGAAGATCTGCAAGCGAGACCCATTCAGAGGAAAGGTCGTAACTGGAGGCATTGTCACAGTCCGAGATTCCAACTGGATCATGAGCTGGACGGTCAATCGCCAGCCTCACTTCAAGAACCAACCCAAGGATCAGATTGTTGTTTGGGTCTACGGCCTTCTTGTCGAAAAGAACGGCGACTACGTTAAGAAGCCTATGCAAGATTGCACTGGCGAGGAGATCACTCAGGAGTGGCTGTATCACATGGGCGTCCCAGAGAGTGACATCCCTGTTCTTGCGGCTGAAGGGGCCAAATGCGTACCAGTAATGATGCCATATGTCACCTCCTTCTTCATGCCACGAAAGGCAGGGGATCGTCCCGACATTGTTCCAGCAGGAGCAGAGAACTTTGCCTTCCTTGGGCAGTTCTCAGAGACGACACGCGATACTATCTTTACTACAGAATATTCTGTTCGTACAGCCATGGAGTCGGTTTATCAGCTTACTGGAGTGGATCGTGGTGTTCCGGAGGTATTTGGTTCGACTTACGATGTGAGAGTTTTGCTTGATGCAATGTGTCAGTTAAGAGACGGCAAAGAATTGGTGACGTGGCTGCCAGAGCGTATTCGGAGGTTCCTTGTCAATAAGTTGGAAGGATCACAGATTGGCCAGCTGATGCACGAGTATCACCTTATTTAGATCAGTATTGTCACTTAGAGTATAGGGACTTATAGCAGTTAAATACTCTCGTTGTCAGGATTTGGTCTCGAGATTGGAAGATGGCATGCCTTTCAAGATTTGTTTGAGACAGCAGATAAAAAACGTTGATTGTTTGCCAGGTAGGAATACGTTGTCTTGAGAATCCCGTGCAGTCTATTAAAAACACAATTAACTTCAATGACTATATTAATACCTAAGATTCGTAATAGAAAGGAACCCTCAGACTTTCGCCGTTAGCGATGTCGTGCTTTCTGTATCTCCGAAACTTTGTCCCCTCTTGGCAGCTTTTACGTGTTCCAGCTGAAACCCCTGCTCGTTATTTCCATCCGCAAAGCTAGACCCATTGACGTCGCTTTCCTCCAGAGGGCGGCACCCAGTCCTTAAACTAGCAATGGCCTGCTTACACGCGGCTCGAGAAGTGTAATAGTAGATCAAGGCGTTCCAGAAGCCCTGCAAAGGGAGCACGAATGCGCTGACATATCCCAACTGCACGGACGACTTGCCGTCCACAAGAACGTACAGACGATTCGCGCTCGCAGGAATCCAAGTGACAAGCATCGCTGTGAAGAACAGAAGGGCGGTCTTGGCATATGACATAGCTGCCTCGTCACTCGGGCTGCGTCCTTTGCGATCTGAGTGCTGTGTTCTGATGTTGTTTTGCTCGGAAGAATTCGCTATGGGCTGCGCGGGATCAGTGTAAATATTTGCTGAATGAACTGGCTCGGGTCTTGTTGCGGATCCCAAAGCTTGTTCGAAGCCAGGCGGAGAAGAATCTGATGTTGAAATGGTGATTTTCGTAGTTTTGGCAATGACCATAGGATCTGCAGTCTGCGGGACTTGGGACGAAGTGTTCCGCTCGTACGAATTTGAGAAGCTATTCAAACGCTTCTTCCATTTATAGATAGTAATCCCGGTACGGACGTATATAGCAAAGGCGATGAAAATAATCAGCCTAGTATGGTGTCAGAACTGTTCAGTGAGTATGGCTAAGGAATGCGTTACCATATCAGTCCATAAGTGGCCAGCTGCCAAGCATCCCACTCCACGGTAAGCCAGCACCACAAGTTCGCATTCCCATATGCACGATGGCCATCTTTGTTCCTTACAAATATAAAGGCGATGCCTATAATGAACGGAATTCCGTAACATAGACCGATGTGAAGTGGCTCTAATTTCCGCAGCCTAATGGCGTCGAACCGGTGGTAGAACGTGAGGTATACATTCGAAGCCATGGCTAGGGCCCAAAAGACATCTGCAAACATGAATCTAGCAAATTATCAGCAACTAAGTAGTGGATTAGACCAGAAAAGGACTTGCGTCTCGATTAGAAATGCTTGCGTTTGGCACCCAGCAGAATCTGGTTGGTCGAGGAAGCTCTTAGACATGAGTGTAGCGACATTGCTCATCATGTTGCCGAACGAGGCGTAGAAAAGCATCCTGCTGATGGGTTTGTGAAACAGCTTTGAACAACAGAAGGTGGCGATAATGAAGAGGGAACCAAGAAGGCTAGGTACTGAGCATGTGCGCTCTATAGCGCTGATGGCTGATGCTGCGGATGCGGTGACCATGGCGAATAGCTGAAGGATCACCAACCCCGTGAGAAGTCATAGGTGACGACAGGAGAACGCATGGATAGTTGTAGAGCTCCGTATAAGACGGTCTTTAATAAAAATGCAAGTAGAAAGGGGCCCGCGGAAAGAGTGGTCCGAAGCTGGAGGCTATCTTACTACTTTTGAATAAGATCAGCGCTCTAATTGCTTTGCGAGCTAGTAATGTCTTCAACGTAGCTAAACGGGCAGGAGGGCCGCAGAATGATCTGCACGCGAATCTCTACAGACAGAAGTGTCTGGTCCTAGCACTCCGTAATGACAGAGCTTTATGGAGTAGTGCACAGATGATCCTCACGACGCACCTAACAGGTCACGGCGATCTGCCACTACCCCTAACTAAATTCTCACAACAGCGGTCGATCATTGTCGATCATTCATTTTGCCCCACGGATCCTCTAAACTTGTGTCAAGGCCAGCTGATAAGCCAATGAGAACAAATAACAAACACGTAATAGCTTAAAACTACAGCTTTCGAATCCGAGAATTGACTCGCAAAGCCGGCTTATATGCAGTAGTACTTGAAAGCAATGTAACTAATCTGTGGTACTGCACTCTTTCTGTTTAATTGACTTTAGGCCTGCGACGTCTTTAGAAGAAACCTGCGATCCAGACATTGACATAAGTAATCAATAAGTCCCTCTGTTATATAGCTTTAGATCGGCATGTGAAGCTAACTCATCCCCTGAAAGGTCCTGCGAGGGTATAATGGATAAGAACAACGGTAAAATATTTCCGGGTTGTTTGTTGTAATTTCCATGAATTTTCGTAACTCGCCTCAGGGACCGAGCGTACGCTCTAGTATGGTCTAGGACTAAGTCATAACAAACTGGGACCTAGCGCATATTCCCAAAGGAAAACATCATGCATGATAGGCTCAGTGTGCGGGATTAACAGTCCATAAGCCCTGAGTCAGCCCTATACCTTCCTGATTCAATTTGGCGTCACTGAAAAGATATCGCCAGAGTCGGCCCAAGCCATGGAGCAATCCCTGCTCTTATATTTGAGAAGAGGACCACGCGACACAAGGCACATGACGATCAGCCAAGTTATCCAGCGCATTGTCGAATTGCTAGCTCTACGGGATATCTGCAGGTAATGCCAAATCACACTCGTTGCATCAAGTGAAGGCTTTCAGAAGGGGAAAATAGACCAATGCCAAGACGGGCCTTGGTGTTGTGGGATAAACACCAAGCCCGGATTATCTAGTCCCCGCTAACCAGGAGGATCGACATTCTCACGCATCAGCAAGACTCAACAGCGAGACGCTCGACCAGAAATCTTGTAAGTATCGCTTCAGGAAACTTTTCGCAACTATCCATCCTGATGTCAATACACCTACTCTGAAGAACTCCACGTAAAGCAATCAGCAGTGCGTCATTAGATGTCTAGTAAAACATACATATATCTTGTAGGAACAAGCAGCAGTAATGAAGAGGAAACAAAAGAGAGCTAAGAACCAGACACAATCCCTTCGCAGGACAGATAAATGTGTCTAACCCAATAGTTTTGACAGAGTATGTAAATATTCTCGGCGAGCATTTAGGAGTCTTGCTAGCTTCAGCAAACCACGCAAGAGGCACAACCCAATACTGTATAAACCAGAGGCAGATAAAAGTAAAGCATAGAGAAACCTGTCAGTTTACGGGGTAAATATAGTTAAATATTCTCGTTATTACAGTCATATTTCGTGGTAAGATGTCTCAAGATCGTATAGCGTTTTGGTCCAACCTCCGTGAAGAAACGGAGATGAGGATTTAGCGTAAAAGTGACTGGGTATATATGGACCAAGAGCGGGTTAGCGGGGTCGGCCAGTTGTCATGTAAGAGATATGTTAGAGGTCCTATGATCTCTCGTCCATAACGCAGACACACTGCCAACTCAGTGATTGGATATAGATAATATTACATGTGATTGTCCATTTCAATTGGCTGAGATGGATAAGCAAGCCCAGAGGAATGTACTTTAGGAATTGCGCTATGCCTGCGACAATGTTCAATGAACATGGTTTAGCAATAAAACACAAGGCTTACCCTAATCCAGGAGACCGTGAGATGGAGGTATGCCAATTCCGCCAATTCCAAGTTTATTTTTAAGCTTATTACTTGTTGCCACTTTGAGGTTCCCACGCGTCACGCGCTGCAAGCTGCAACTTTGGAACTTTGGTATGCACTTAGGGGAGAGGCAGCTGAAAAGAAAGCCAATCTGCCTCGGTAGTTGCGGTCTGCACCTCAAATAGACCACCAGCCGTCTTGGCATTCTACCTTGCCAAGACTTCATTCACTACCAAACCGTTTGCCATATTTATCGCACATGATCATGGGTACGAGAAAATCATGCAAAATGCTCAGAGACATTGCAAGGGGTCTAGCTAGGCTTTTAGGGTTGACGCCACCTAATCTCTGGCAGGTCGTATCGCTTAATAAATCCTCTTTTGAGCGACTTCCGCTCCAAAGGGCTGAGTACCATCGTGAGACTATCGATTTTAGCGGAGGCGCTACGTGCGCCACTGGGTTCAGCTTCATGGGCTGGCGGTGACCAGACTTAAGAAAAGTCTCGAATTGCCGACGAGAAACTTTTATTTATTACAGGGTCCTCACTGCAAGAAGTGAGATCAAGACTGTGCTTCATTCCTGTAAGTCTACTCAGCGATGAAACTCTCACTTATTTTGGCTCCCCTGGTGCTGTTGGGTCATGTGGTCTCAGCACAAAGCAGCTTAACCGATATCTGTACTGGTAGTGCCAATAACGGCTGCAAAACAACGATCACTGTACCAAACGGCTTCAAAATCGTTACATCAAGCAAGAAAGTTCGTTCTATTCAGTTCAACTACATCAAGGTCAACGTCTGCGATCAAGTCCGCAAAGCCCTCGGCACGACGCTTGGCAACAAGTTCCTCAAGGCCCGGGATCCCATTTGCAATTGTTTCACTAAACTGCGTACCCTGAACTCGGAGGGCAAGTTTGTGTCTTCCTCGGCTGGCAACTTTGACCTAGCGAACAACCAGTATCTCGATCAGGCCGGGACTCTGGAAAAGGTATTGTTGCAACACGTTGCTTTTGAATTAATTCATGCTGACTGAGTCTAGTGTTTGACGGATGGAGGTCTCAAGTACTCACAAAGTCGTGATGCCACCTTGAACAAACTCAAGGCGGCCGGCTGGCAAGTCGTCTTCGGGGCTGATGTATGTATCTGTTCTATACCACGCATGACTTGACTAACACGTATGAGATGGCTCGTGGAACCTTTCGTGCCATGATCGCCGTTATCCATCCCTGCCGAGTCACGGGTGTCTGTGACTCTGAACAGATTTATGCTGTCTTCAGCAATTACCTTACCGCCTCGTACAAACTTCTCCTTGGGCCCATCGTTCCCATCCTCAACCGTTGGAGAGACAACTTGGACCTTATCACAAAGTCTACTGGCTACGTCATGGCGGCTACAGACAACGTCAAAGAAGCCTACAATGGGATTGAGTATATTCTCGCCGGCTATTACGACTCCATCTGCACTGGAATGGACTACTGCGGGAGTAGTCGCCCCAATATTAGAAGGTTCATGACAGACGTGCAAACCGTCATTAATCTGTCCGACAAGCTCAGTACAGGTAGACAGATATTCGGCTTCAACACCAAGACGAAAAGTTTGTTAGATGATGTCAACAAGCTCAGATCAAACTGGGCTTATATCCCTCCTGCCAATGAAATGATTAGCAGGATTCGGAACAACGAGATCAAAGTCACCAAGGACGTCTTTAAGTTTATGCCTGTCGTTGGTGGAATGTCAACTACCTCTAAGAAGGTGGCCACTGAGCTTGCCCCTTTGAAGTCGTTTATCGCTGAATATCTCGCGGATTCCAAAGCACTGCACGAGTTGATTACCCGCATGCTGGCTATAGACTGGGAGAAGGTCAACCAGGGCGAGTTTGACAATACTGACCAAACCGGCTATTACGTGCGCAATGGTCTCATCGCGATCCAGGAGAACATGAAGAAAGAGCTAGCTGAGACAGTCAAGGCCTACTTCTGGCTCATTCGGGCAACGGACTCTCAGTTGAAGGACTTCACCTTGACGAATGGTCGCTGGAAGATGGCGTATGGCACCGTCGCTTACCAGCGATGGAGCACCATTGACATTGATATGCCGTGCACCAAAATTACCACCACGACGGCGAAGAAGGATGACCTGACAAAGACATCTAACAAGTACCGGACCTACTGGAAGTGCCACTTTGGTCCGCATCAATCTCAGTATCAGGCGGTTCATGTTCCATACGTGAGGATGTATGAATGATCTGATGGAGATGTCTGCCTCGCTCAAGCTAGTACACTTGGCCTAGCCTATATTGGCTATGCAAATAATTTCATGTCAATGGCTTTCAATAGCTGTCTTAAAAGGTTCTCAAGGTCAACCCTCTATTCCGAATATCCCGCAACAGCTTTAGTGTCAATATGGGTTACAGTACATTAGTCACCTTGGCATTTGACAATGACTATAAACACAATGCCTAAAGTCATGACTTGCCCAAGCCTCTAAAGAAGACTAAAGCTAGTAATATCCCGGTAACTGCCAGTGTAAAGTTAAACCACTGCGCAGCTCTCAATCCGTTCAAGTACAGATTCGATCCTTGTTCGTCATTGGTATCCCCAGCAATAGCAGTTTGTATAGCCGTCGCAATTGCCAATCCCAAAGCACGGCCGACATTGTTCACCGTTTGAAGAAGGCCACCACCAAGAGATTGATCTTCTTGTGCTAGAGACTTGGCAGTAAGCAGACTAAACACAGGCCAAACAATTTCAACGCTCACACAAAGACACATAGCAGGGAAACCCCATGCCCAATAAGTAGTCATTGGCGGAATTGATGGTATTGCGAAGAGGAATGGAGATACAACGCTGCATGAAAGGCCAACAACAAGTACAATAAAATAAGGGAGGCGATTTAGTGCTGGAAACACGGCAAAGGATATGAGTACTGTCGTAACGAAATTAGAAAGGTGCTAAGTCCAGCTCAGCATAATAGTGTACTCACAGCCTGATATCCCGGCAGGAAGAAACCGAAGTGTCGTCTGCAACTCCCCCAGTCCTTGGTACTTCTGATAGCTTTACCAAATTAGATAAATGCACATAAGTGATATGACCCGTACAGGATACTCACAAGTATGTAACAAACACAAGAAACCCATTAAACGACGCGTAAAAACAACCCACCAGCACAAATAGTGAAGAAAACTGTTTCTTCGCGAACATGGACATACGTATCAGAGGTATACGGTCTGGATCTGTCTCTAACCGGCGCTGATAGAAGATGAAGCCTCCTAGAAGTAGTACAGACACAACCAGAAGCGGCGGTATCCACGGTGTAGACCAACCGGAGACATTTCCTTGCGTGATGGCAACAAGAAGCAATGTCAGGCTGGTTGATATGAGGCCTCCCCCGATCCAGTCGACATAGGGTTTCTTACTGCTCTCAGCATTCTCGGTTGTCCCTTGAGGAGCGATTCTCATTGTATGACCAGCTGTGACAAACCAGCCAGCAGCAGTTGTAAAGGCGGATACAACAGATGGTATCCAAAACACCCACTTCCAACCAAGAGTTGATCCTACAAAGCCACCTAGAAGGCTACCCACGACAGAACCCAATGATGCCATGGCAGACATTGCGATGAAAGCCATGTTTCTAGAAGGACCGGGTGCAAAGGTAGAAGCCATAATACCAATTCCGGAGGGCATAATAGCCGCAGCTGACATTCCCTGCACGGCTCTCAATACATAGAACGGTATTTCATAGCGAGGCCATGGAAGACATAGTGTTGATAAAGTAAATATGACTGATCCTGATAAGAAACCTAACCGTCGACCATATACGTCTGCTAAACGACCCCAAAGAAGCATAACGCTGCCTGTGGAGATGTTATAAATTGATACAACGAGTTGTTGGCGAGATGAGGGTATTCGCATCGCATTTCCTAGCTCAGGGAGGATGATAACAATGGACTGAGAGTTGAGAACCTGTTAATTCGTTAGTGGATGTATTTCTGGCGGGCTAGAAATGGTGCTTACGGTGAGAAGGGCCGCGATGGATACAACGGCTACGAGAAGAAAGGCTCGGATTCCGGAGAGATTTGGATATTGATGGTCACCAGGACTTGGATCTTCTGGCTCTTGTGTCTGTGTCGGGCATGCATTGCTGTGGCTAACGTCTTGTGCTGGTATAGTCACTGCAAGCTCCAAGTCCGCAATGTGGGATTGATCGATTTTCATCACGAGGACTCGAAAACGAGTGTTTGGTGTCAAGCCAAGGAAACAGCAGGTATTTTCTTCACTGGTGAATTTTCAACTGAACATGGACGAACGCTTAGTTCCCCCGCCTTGATAACGGGATAGCCGAGGATCGCATCATCAGTCTCCTTAGCACGTCAGAGCGGTCCTCATGTCACGTCATATGCACACTGTTCTTCAGGGTGAGATTTTCGATTGTTGGGTGTCTGAATGTGCAGGGTGAGCCTAGCCCTGTAATCTTCGCTGTTGGCTTGGCAAATATCTTCCAGGATGTTAGACAGGGTTATTTGTTTTGGGTGTGAACTTTCTCTGAGATGCATTGACGCAATTGTAGTATTTAGCTTATTGTGATAAACAGGAGGGAGATTGCGAATATGGTTGGCCGAATAAAGGTGAGAGGTAGTTGCTGAGGTATGATCGAAATCTCCGAGTAGCCCATTGAGGTGTGTGATATTGGCCCTTTCCGGTTTAATGAAGGTTAAGAGGCAGGAAACATTATCTCTTTTTAATTACAACATTCAGAACCTCATGGTTTGCAGAAAATGCAGTTGTATGGTAAGAGATTCATGAGTAGTACATCGTTTAATTTAGAGCTTATAAGTCATGAAAGAAAGGCTAGTCTACGCCCAAACATATGATATAAAGTAACTTCATAAACAGGAATCTAATGGCTATAGCGATGCTGAGTCTAAGGAGCCAGACGAGTTGGGTCGCGTGGCCAAAGGGTAGTTTCGTGGATATATGGCAGGCCCAAGAAACCCTGAAGCAGCCTATTAAGTCCAACTTGATGCAGAAAAATAAGTATCACAGCTTAAGGTTAAAAATCACTAAGGGACTGAACTTACTACCGAACCCTCCTTGAGGAGGTGCACCAGCTTCATAAGAGCCCAGCCATGGTCTCCACATCTCATCGTCCGGATTCAGTGGCGGTTTGCGAGCCAGCATGGCAGCGCGTAACTCCTGATGATTGTGGATTGCTTGAAATCCAGTACAGGCATCTTGGCCTCCCAATATAGCGTCGAAGCCATAGGTAATGCTAGGATCTTCCTTCGTTGGCTTTACGTTGTATGTGCGTAGGTGCTTGGGAAAGCGTGTCAGGAGAAACAGATCGGTTGGCGGACCAAACTCAGACTCAGTGCTGGCAAGGTACTGACCCAGGGCTTTCTCTTCTTCCTTACTGCATGATTTTAGCTCGGTGTGGAGAAAAGAGCATGACAATGATCAGCTTACGTGAGGTCGTCTTGGTCATGCGACTCAACAAATCCTAGTCTTTCACGGAGTAGGCTCTTGGCTTCGTTGAATTTGACTCGAGGAAGATGGCCGTTTGCATCTATACCAAGGCTGAATTGCCCAGCTGTGGAATGCAATCTCTTTGCAAGACTGGGAAGTCTTGTATACTTCTCGCGTTTCTGCAAACCTTGGATAATGTAGATGAAGAGTGATTCAACGTGATGCAGTACCTCTTCCCAGTCATGCCGAAGGTTGAAGACAACTTCCAAAGCCGTGAACTATACAAATATTAGCACAATTCAATACGACAGAGATCGAATTTAGAAAGCCAGCAGTGCGTACTTCTGTCAGATGTCTAGTGGTAACCTCCTTTTCCTGGCGAAAGACAGTGCTGATATCAAGAACCCGCTCAAGCCCAGCTGACAGTGCCATGAACAAGTGATACTCTCCCGTCTGCGTCAGCCACACATCCCTTCCCTCAGGATAGTTGACAGAAAAGTAATCATTATCTCCTGGATTACGGTAGTTGATGAGTGCTGGCGTATGAATCCAATGAAAGCCCTGCGATGTAAGATGTTGCACTGCCACCTCGTAAACGCCCGAGAAAAGCTTTATCACTGCGCCTGTGGCGGCTACTCGGACACCCATGATGCGGTTGTTTAGGCGCTCGTTGAATATAAGCAATGAATTCTCAGACGCAGGACTTGCAGCTTCCCCTGGAGCATCGTGAGAAATCACGGAATGGGGTAAATCGGGAACTGCAACTGCTAGAGCGATGAGTTTACATATCAGTACTCTCGTCGTGGAGTCTTCAAGTACTGGAGCTGCCCAAACACGAATGATAGATTCGCGTGTGATGTTCTGAGCTATGGAGCTCGTGGACTTATCAACGGTATCCAAGTCTACAGTGCCTTTGATAAAGGTTCCGTTGTCTCGTAGTATCAGACTTACCAACTTGGACGTATTCGTGTCGATGGCATGAACGCGTGCATCAAATACCACAGTTTGGCCATAATTTATGTTAATCAAGTTGTCAAGGCTGAGCATCACATTCACTTGTACCGAGAGCTCTTGGAATCTCTTGATATCAATCTCCCAGATGCCAACTCAGCCGACTTTGTAAGCACTGACGCAAGAGACAAAGGCATGGACGACCCTCGCGTTTGGAAATCAGCTGTGGCACAGCTTCTCATCTCCCTATTCCCTTATAACTTTCTTCCTGAGATTCTGGGTTCAACCTGCACTTCGAGCTTCTCACAAACGAGACTCTGATGGCCGCTCGTGAGCTCCCTGAGCTCGGAATCAACGGTTATTATTTTACGCTCCACATCTCTATAGACAACACAGACTGGGGCCACTCAGCCATGGCCTTGGAGGCGGTTTTCAAGTACATGAATCTAGTTCAAGAGAGAAATAAGCCTATTCAGGATACCTGGCGGCGTGTCCAGGCTGGATATCTCCTCTCTCAAACGCTCAGTCGGGATACAACAATCGCAACTGCGGACTCGATTTACAGTCTTAATGCTACGGAGTCCAGAGTCTTTGAAATGATACGCCTTAAGGCTATCACAAGCAACAAGATCCACGCAGCTTGCCGAGCCCGCATCGGCGGCATGTCTTTGGCTGGTTGACTGGAGCCGCCTTTGAAAGCTTGGGATGAGCAGACATGGCGTCGGGGTTTCCTGAATGCCCTGGCAAACGCCTCTCCCTGGGTCCGACCGGGAGAGAGCAATCATAGTCTGTTAATTCGCGAGTTGGGGTGGAAAGGAAGAATGTTTGGGGCGTTCACGCAGAGTGAGACTGAACATCTCTGTGCCTGGATTGATGGGCTTTCCCAGGAGAAGCCAAGCCTATGGAGATATGTAGATCTACGGAGTGAGGAAAAGATCATTCCATCTGAGCTTATTGCAGAGCAGCCTTGTGCTATTGCCTATCAGCCCGATACGAAAGACTTTTCTTATAAGATAAGAATATATGGTTCAACAAACGACCATTTGTCACTCACTCAGCCATTTATCCCTCTTCCACCACTTCAAGATGCGAAAGACCTAGAAGTTACCAGTCTTTTACCTTTGTGGTTTGCTCACACCGCGCTTCTAGAGAATACTATCACAACGCCTTATCGAACCGCGACAAGACTACAAAGTAATATTCTGCACATCTTGCGTATCAATCATGGTTTCTCTGCTGTTGAAAATAGCATCGCTGGTATGGATGAAGACAGGCGATCCACACACTCTCCAGACCTGATTGATATTGGTCTCGCCCTAGTTCGTCATTTTGATCTCCCAGATCCCAGCTGCTTACATGATATCCTGAACTGGGCAGGCTTTTCAATGGACTCTACATTCCCATCCCTGGTTCTAAGACTCTCTGAAACCTCGTATTCGCAACTGGCGTTGCAGATCGGACTGGCACGTGCGTTTTTAGATCTGGAGGACTGGGTGGCAAGACAATCGGGTTTGCTAGATAGCAAAGACCGCCAGGCATTGGCTACAATAGTTAAAAGAAAGACAAACTATTTAGTGGCAAGTATGACAGATCTTGCTGGAGACAATGCTCAGAACGTTATCTTTAGGAAGGGATATTACTGGGGAAGACAGGAAATTGAAAAGGTTTTATATAGTAGCTAGATATATAAAAAGAAAGCTTTAAAGAAAGGTAAGTAATACTTAAATTTAAATTTATCTTTTAAGACATTCTATCCCGTCTTTAGACAGTTATATAGTTTACAATAGTAATTTTAAAATATTATTAATTTAATGCTTTATTTCCTAATACTTTATAA
>JAAOAK010000066.1:0-50164 GCA_013396175.1 Fusarium denticulatum | reverse complement strand
CCCCCGACTAGAGCCATCTTTCTCCCGCCGCCAAACACCGAATCTTGCTTTTCGATCTTGTTCAGCGTTGCATTCAAGATGAGAAAAAAACTCTGATCGTGAGGTTCATCCCGCGCTGCGTGAGCGGGATGGACCTTTGACAGTTTGACTAGAGTTTAGCAGCGCGAATTGATTGCCATTCCCAACTGTGACCAAAGAACCAAGACCCGGGAACTTGGTAACTGCACTGCTGCCGGCAAGGGTGAAGAGAGCCGAACCCGTGGAGAAGGGGATGGGTAACGCAGAAAAAAAGCAAGCAATTCCCAATCATGAACTTGTCTTCTTTACCCCAGAAAATAGGGAAAAAAGAGAAACAGCCGCAAATGGTCACCCGCAGCGCAGGCTTCGATCATGGCTTGCTTGTGTGCTGTGATCCATATCTCGCCAGCCACAATTCCGTTGCTGTGCTAGAGCCTAGAGGATGGACCCCTTGCCAACGATTGATTAAACCCATGCTTCGTGGAGCTCACGATGTGATACGGAGTACATACACAATGATGTGATTCGACTTGGCTGGGGCTTTTTTGTTTTAGCCAGTCCAGTGGGTAAAGCAATTGAATGAACTTCATCAAAACCCTGTCAGGGGCCTTGTTGTCTTGTCTTGATACTCTCGTGATGGATACGCACGCCAGCAGTTGTTTGGTGAGGCTTCAATCCGTATAATTGCATGTAATCAATCCTCGACCCAAGATCCCCGTGAGGATCTACAATAACCCCATGACTGTCTACCCCATCGTCAAGGGGCAAGAAAACACCGAACCTTGATATAGGGTGTCAAAATAAACAAGGCAGAGAGTCACCTAAACTTGGGCTAAGTTTACCTAAGTATCTTCATCACTTAGGGTTAAGGTCCTGAGTTTTCTTTCCTCTCCTAGCCCATGTATCGTCCACCAGGGCCATGATGCCTAGTCGGAGTTCTGTTTCTCCATCTATTGGCATCTATGAGCCAGTGAACTCTCTGGCTCCGGCCCCGGAGCGTCGAGCAATCTTAGACCTGTCTCATCATCGACCCTATCTCGAGCTATTTCCCAAGTCTCGTAGCCAAGGCGGTCATTACGGTCTTTGTCGGTTGGTATAGCTCTTGGCATCGACTCTGGGGTCCATCTTTCTAGGGTCCTTCGGATGTTCTGATCTTGTGTTCACTGTGGAATGCGTTGAGAGCTTGAGCTTTGAGGGCCCATATTGGCTGATTGCCTGCCCCGTTGGAGACTTACGGTACTTCGCTTAGATTGACTCAATTCCTCCGAGAACCATTGGCCTTGATTCCTCCCGGTTCCGCTCCAGAGAACTGGTCGTTCCGAGGGTGGTGGATGAGTTTAGTCTGTCAGTGGCTTCCGTACTGGTTGCTTCATGTTGCGCCTCTGGCGTCGACGAAGCCTTTAGTAAGTGCCCGTTGTTAGCCACCGTGGACCACTGACTTGGCTTAAACTTTGGACTTATCTGTTGTAAATCCGCGCTCCCGGGTGAAGGGTATCCCGAGGGCGCCATAGCTAAGACAGATATCGGTCGCATGCCTTGCATCACAACAACACAAACCCTAGGCTTGCAATTTCGAAGAATGTTCAAGGGTTTCGAAGCCAAGCCCTATCTTGGCTCAGCCTCCAGTGTATACAGGCTAGGAACCTTCATGCATAAGCTAAATAGTCATAGTCTGCCTGTATTACTGACGGGGATAGGCCGACCCTGGTCACGAATAGTAGATCCACAGGATGATGACCCGGAAATCGGATCCTCACCCTGGTGCCAGGGGATCAAGCTGGTCCTGTCTGATAGGTTCGGCAGCTTTGCAACTCTCATCCGAGATGTGCTATTGTTCAGCTGCTCATGTGTATCTACGAGTTGCCATCTCGTTCTATTTGGTGGCGTTGTCCACGCGATGGTCGTGATATGTATGTAGTGTAGGCATCTGAAGTTGCTTGCTTGGTGCTTGTTGTACGGAATGGCAATTATCATGATATCTCAGGGTTCTCGTCCTTAACCGCCTCCACCAACTCCTCCATCCCACCCACCGATGTTGGGCCACTCATTCCCTTTGGCGGAAGAGCCCATCGAGGCAACGGGCTGACATATGACCAGGCACCGCCTGCATCTTCATACCGAAGACTGTGGAGCCATAGCGATAGCTCATGTTCACCAGGGTCCGAGTATAGAGGTGTCTCGCAAATGTCGCAGAGCTCGCCCGTAAGCTTCTCGGCCCTCTTCTCTTCATATCTATCCACCATGGCATCGTAATAAGCAACAGCTTCCGCCACTTCGTCTTTGCCCATCCGAGACAGCCGGCTCACGATGTCTTCGTCTGTGTTCTGAGTCGCATCGGCGTCGTTTTGTCCCAGATCAACGCCCCAGACCCGCCGGTTAGCATAGATAGGATCATTTTGAATAGGATGGCCAAGATGTTGAAGGTGAACCCGCAACTGATGAGTGCGACCTGTAACAGGGAGGCATCGAACAATGGAGTATCCCTTCTTGTTTACCCAAGGGCGAAGTTTCTCCTCTTGTACCTGTTCAGGAGTTTTAGGGCGGTCATTTGCTTCGTTCTCCCCCTCGGCAGGATAGTAAGCCAACTTCTTAAACACAGTTCGGGCTGTCTTGCCATTCGCGCGCACCCTGTTAAGGCCAAGCTTGGGAGATATTTGTAGAATTGGTTGGTCGCAAACAACCTCGCCATCGGGAAACTCGCCCATCACTCGAGCGATGTATTCTTTTCTTACTGTGCGGTCCTTGATCTTGATGCCCAACGCCTCTGCAGCAGGTGGGTTCTTTGCAATGAACATGATGCCACTTGTGAGACGGTCCAGGCGGTTGCAGAGGTATGGCAAGAATGCTGGGCCGCGGTCTGATTTCATAATCTCAACAACCGAGTTGAAGTTGTACCTGCCTGCAGGGTGTACGGGAACTCCCGCGGGCTTGTTGATAACGATCATATCTTCATCCTCGTGGATGATCTGCACAGGGTCCTCTGTTACCGGAGGTTCATGACGGTGCAGAGTGTGAGAAATGAGGTCACCATTCCGGAGAATATAATCGGGCCCGACTCGCCGACCGTTAACAAAGATAGTTCCCCGTATCATCGACTGCCGATAGTACTCTAGCGGACGGTCCCTGAATTCAGATTCATAGATCTCAAGGAGGGGCCTATTCCGCCATCTCTCCTTGCAATGTGTGTTGTAAGTATAATGGTATGGAACTACCCGACGCAATCCATCTCCCTCAAAGTGATACGGCCGAGGCCAGGGGTCCCCAACCGGTGTAATGAGGGGCTCGTCTGACTCCGAGACCTTTGGCGGATCTTGCTTCTTCTTTTGCTTTGGACGTCTTTGATTTTGTTGTTTATTGTTGTTGGTGGCGGTTTGTGGTGGATCGGAGCTTGGTTGGCTCGGGACAGGGCTTGGTGTAAGACCCTTGTCACTCTGAATATCAAGATCCTGGAAAGAATTCGCAAAGATGTTGTCCTCAGAAGGCGAAGCCTCGAGCTTCGGTGACGATGATGCCATTGCAAAGGGGCGCCTTTCACGAGGGGGTAACGAGGAGGCTCTGACTGTGGCCCTGGACAGGGACCTAGATCTTCGTAATGCGGAGGAGTGCGGGCCGAGGCGAAGAGCAGCAACCCTCATTCCTCAGCAGCAGTCGAGGAGAAGATGCGGCGCTTTTTGCGGCGCTCTTTTAACCTTGTGTGCGGCAGGCAACGGTATGCGTGAAAGAGAAGGGCGTCTTTTTCGGTAAAGGATTGAAAGAATGTGTAGTGACAAATTATCACTGACTTCTATGGGCCCGAGGATTAGCGAGACTCGCTTGGCAAACGCGTCTTTGAAATTCTGACGATAATCTTTTTCTGTGGGTTGAGCCAATGGCAGAAACGAGCGGTGACATGCGGCAGGAATGGACCCCTCGCCTGTTCTAGGAAATTAATCCCCGGGCGGTCTGAGCCTTTTTTGGATGAGTCCCGTCGACTCCTCTGCAGCGCAAAGGTAAAGCCGTGATTTGCCCGTGTTGGCAGATGGTTTCAAGATTCCCCCGCCAAAAACCCCAAAAGGTCAATCTAGAGTCCACTGACGAACAGGGCTTGGGGGGGCACTGGCCTGCAGGCGTCCAGCCCAGTCCAGGCCAGGCCTCCCCCATCATCCACCGTCTCTCGGGTGCTCTAGGGGATTTGAGTGCCCGACCTTAGCAGGCTTAGCTGCCACGACCGCGGAATCTAGGTCAACCGTCCACTAAAATCAGCCCCGCGCGCGGACAAACCGCTGTTGAAGACGGGAATGCCTCGTCAATTCCCGGGGCTGGGAACAAACAAACAATTCAGTTCAGAGTGAACGTACGTCAAAAGAGTTGGTTCGAACCTCGGCTTTTCCATTTTGAGATTGGGCAACCCAGAACCTCGGAAACACATCCAAAAGTGAATACCCCAGGAATTCACTGTTTCTCGCATCTCATCTTGTTCCATTTCAATTCAATTCTGCCTCCATCGTGAGATTGAGATTTTGCCCTTGGCTCCCGATTCTCCAAACACTGGGGCTGTTTCCTCATCGAAGCAACATAAACACCATCGGAGACATAAGGGGTCCAGACTACAGAGCTACCCCATAACTATTTCACATCGCGCGCAACTGTCGAAGGATCAAATCATCAGTCTCAGTCCCTTCAGTCTAGACTCGTTGACCTCGGTCGCATTTCTTGCTTGATCTGTTTATTTTCTTGGCAACTCGCCCAATAGACTTCACGCCTCTCTACCCACGCAGTCGGCGCTACCGGTTGTTTACTACAACAAAACAAGCCCTTGGTAAAGTGAAAAGGGCATAAGCAAAAAGCCACGGTCGAGAACGCTACGGATCCATTAACTTACCCCAGAGAATCGAACCGCGGAATGGGTAACAAGGCTTCACCAGCGGAGCTAAAGACCCGCAAGAGAGAAGACTATCGTTTCTTCCTCGACTACCGCACGCGATGGTGAGTTTGCGCCTCATTGATGCTTTAACTTAGTTGCTAAAGCTGTATCCCTTGCTCCGGATTATTACCGTCGCTCATCATTTGACCCTTCCCTGCCTTGTCTTTGCGAATTGCGGAATGCGTCTGCTGTCACTGTGACATCTCTCACGTGTACAAGGGATATGATTTATCGCTTCGATAGACTGACTCCCTTGTTAACAGGAACGACAATGATATGTATGACCACATGAACAATTCCGTGTACAATTTTTTGTAAGTGCGATCAAAAGCGACGATCTCTCTGCGATCTCAAAATCCAGCAAGTAACCCTCAATTCTCAGATTCGACTCCATCATCAACGCATACCTCATTGAAAATTGTGGTCTCCATCCCCCTACAGCACCACAGTTTGGCATGTGCGTGCACACCCACACAGACTATTTCTCGTCTATCGCGTACCCTGCCGTCGCGGAACTTGCCCTACGTGTCAACAAGCTAGGTAAATCTAGCGTCACGTACGAGACCGCGCTCTTTGAGAAGGGCAAGGATGAGGTGAAGGCGGTAGGGGAGTTTATACAGGTGTATGTTGATCGTGAGACGAATAGACCGCTAAAGGATGGTATGGCCTCAACGCTTCGTGAGAAGCTGCAGGAGCTGGTTGTTAGTGACGATGCAATTAAAGCAAAGGCTAAGCTTTAAGGATATATGCAAGCATATGAATGGCTTACATGAGCCACTATAATAAACAATTAATGCTTTAGTGCTATTCGCCTGCCAGCCAGTATACCTATCGCAGACCAGGATCATCGAGGCCAAGAGGCTCAGTATTGCGAATTCAGAAAGTCATAAACTTGGCTCGCGAACCCAGTAAAATCTAGTTACATTATTCGGCTAATGTTTCGTTTGTATTACTATTAGCAGCTGTATCTGATGCCTGTTCATATTCCTGGCGCAATATTACTACTATATTCAATGACTTACACACCGACCTATTGCTTGCACCAAAATCTCACCTTCACAACTGACACTCATACTTCTTAGCCTGCCCTCCATTAAGGCCACTCTCAAACATCAACTCCAAAAACTCGAGATCCGCCAATGCCTCCTCGACGCTCTGCCTTTTATCCGGCCTTCCCTCAGCCAACGCCTTCGCCCACGCCTCAACCTCCTCCGTCACACCGCTCGTCCTCTCAAACTCTTTGACAAAAGGCTCGCCATCCCACGGCGTAACCGTCACCTTATCTCCGTCGACCACCACAGAGCCCTTCTCGTAGCCGAATTGGAATACTGAGGTGCTCATCTTGGAGCCGCAGGACTGCTGGTACGTGCCACTTACACCGCTCTTGAGTCGGATCACCGCGTTCACGGTGTCGATTGGTGCCAGGTGAGGTTGTGTCTGAGTCGTGAAGGCTGTCACATCGACTGCTGGATCTGTGAGGAGCTGTCGTGTCGCTGCAGAGAAGTGCACTCCGCCATCGAGCAGGAAACCACCCTGAAACTCAGGCTTTGCGCGCCAAGCGGTGCCGTACCATTGAGAATCCTCGCTCATGTAGAAGAACACACGTACACTGAAGTGTTGCAGCTTTCCGAGCTTGGAGGCCTCCGCAGCGGCATAGTCGAACGATGGCTTGTACCGAAAGTTCTCTGCAATCGAGAAGGTAGTTTTGCCTCCTAGACCACGGTAGTACTCGATCAACTTCTTGCCATCAGCTACGGTGGGAGCAAGGGGCTTCTCGGCAAGGACATGCTTGCCAGCAGCGAGAGCAGCTCTAATGTGCTCGGGCTGGCTCGGGATGGGCAATGCGATGATGACGGCTTCAATGTCTTCACGAGCAAGAAGGTCGTCAAAAGACTTGCCGGATCCCGAGTCGGCCGAGTACAAGTCCGGGTTTTGGCCGGAGCGGGTGTTCAGGGCAGCCGTCTCCTTGGCCGACTTGAGAGAACGGGAGTAGATGGCCTTGAGGGCGAGGTTATCTGCCTTCATGATGGCAGGCTGCCGGGCCTCTGTTCAGCATTCTGCATACGTAATTGGGCGGTTGTATTGGGGGTTTCGCACCATGTGTGCCTGTTTAGCGAACAGGCCTCCGCCGATCAATGCTACGCCGATGGGAGCCATTGTTGATACTGCACTGTACTGTAGGTAGAGCTATTTCGAGGTTGTTGTTTGTTATCTCTGGGGGTAATGAGTTGCTATCATATGTCGGCAGTTCTCTTGGGAGAATAGAGAGAACAAGAGTTATGATGCCTTGAAGGGCGGGGTTTCCCCTCCATCATGGAACCCCCACTGTCGATTCCACCTTGTTCTGTCTGCCTACGTCGAGATTTGTCAATCATGTTGGCCAACGTGCATATTCAGTTCAGCATACAATTATCTACGTACGTGTAGACGTGGTATCGTTGAAATCTCTTCAACTCCTTTGACTCCATAATATTTGGTCATCATGATACTCAAGTGAGGTTACCATCTCCCCTGTCTATTAAATGCCCTGTGCTTCTTGAGACCGTTACTAGTCCAAAGCACCAACGGAAATAACTCACCACCAAAGAAAGATCCAATGCATCATGGTAACATGGATCGCATCCCTCACCGCCGCTACAGACCCCTGACGTCACTGAATATAAATATTCCGTCGGACACTTTCGGTATACTGTGACTTACTGTATGCGATGCAACTCCACCTCCGACTCTTCTCCGCCAAGTCTGAGCGAGTTGAGTTTGAATTGACGGTATCACCGTGCCGAGCCAACATGCATAGAAGGGGAAAAGACGCATGAGAGAAGCTGAAAATCCAACCCTGCTATAACTGCCCAAAGCAGCTCAGGTGTGGCAGGGCGTGTGCATGCATCGGCCGCATCTGCAATCTCCTCCCTGTTACTGTCAGTGATTATTGTCTCCAACTGCCATGAAACACAATAAAACAAGAACAAGATAAAGAAGAGGACCCTGCTCAACTACCGCGATGCACTTGTACTGATCGGGTATGTATAACCATCGCAACCGTTGGCCTCTTCTGTGCCGCGGATCTCACTCCGCAGAGCCTAAGTGGCTGTCAGCTAACTAATCGACTACAACCGTACTAGCCGTAACATGCAACTGTATCCGCTACACTACACTACAGATACTTTACCTTACCAGGCTTACCTTACAGCCTGCCTCCCTACAGTTACACCAACAGGCAGTACCTGTGCGTGATGCAGTCAGTGCATTAATTAACTTCGACTTATCAGTGGCATGTTGCTTCGTACCTGTTCATCACTTTGCTTTTTCCTTCTAGGGCTCGGTATACGGTGAGCCTCATCATCCCATCTCCCTCCTGTACTCCGTACACCTCGGATCAATAGCTAAACCTTCAGACTACGCCCATGACACCACTTGTAAGACAAGAAATTCCGCTTACGCAGGCATTTTCAACATCGCGATACCGTTACATTCAACCTCCACCAAATCCCCTGTAGATAGATCCCTCCCTTCCTCTGCATTGCTCACGAACCCCCACAAAACACCAGCCTTGGGCATTTTCCATCGCCTAGAGCGTCTCTCTTGTTCCAGGCAAGCAAGTCAAGCTCACAGGCAGATATGACACATCGTAAACTTGTGCGGCATCTTCCGTACATACGTTTTGTCGCGCCATATTCATATATGTCGCTCATTAGTGCCATTGACCTAACTAAACCTTGAAACCCTCCTATCTCCGGAACTCGGGCCCAGGAACGCACTCGCTAGCGTCACTGGCATCATCGACATGCCCATGGTAGGTACTGTACGGTGCTAGAACTGGCATGCCGTCTCGTCTCCCGCTTCTCGATGGTCGCCAAGCAAGGTTACCCCCATCATCACCAACGTGACTGAGTGATTCTTGAGATTCCAAGTCGTAGCCGAAACTCAATTATACCTACCTAATCCCTTCGGGCTTGCTTCACTTCACTTCGCTTATGTTGGTTATTGGTTGGTGCGCTTTAGGCGTGAGACTTTCGGACTCTGTCAAGCTGCCGCCCGGTGCATGGCGTTCGGTTGGGTCCAACGAAGGTTCTATTCCGTAGCGCAATCAGTGAGCCGTCCTCAGTTGAAACAGCTGATGTGGAAGGCAATTGCCTCGCGTTCTCTCTGCCATCCCTTTTCTTACAAACACCATGGGTGGTGTTATTATCGTATCGTGTCTCGGAACTTACCCTGTACTGTAATGGAATTCGGAACTTTTGTATGTTTTCCGATTAATAAACTGAAATGATTATGAATCAGAATACCTTCGCTTCAATCATGTGTTATTCACAGTATGAGTATGCTGTGAGAGACAACAACGAAATGTTCATCTTCCAAGTCAGAGGTGGAGGCCTAGGGTAAGCTTCTGGAGAATGACATGCTCAACCATGCATCAGCTTGCTGTATACAATTGAACCAGAGAGATATCAGGCCAGATGAAATAGAATATCAGTATTATCGTTCATGTACAGATAGACATGAGTGGCATGCTACTCCGTTGGAAACAACAACGAATCGGCCAAATCTTCCTCGCCGGGCGTTGCAAGACACATGCACGACTAAGAAAAAGATCTGTTAGGGATTGATAGAGATGCAATACAGTTTATATTCTAGCTTTCATGTATAATTCTCAAGCCCAAACTGTTAAAATGGTAGTTTCAGTTCGTGAATCATGATATCTCGAATGTCTTCTCTACAATCTCATTACACCGTCCCGGCTGTGTCTTCAGCAATACCATGCCACTTATTAAACACATTATTCGGATCATACTTCCTCTTCAACTCCCTCAACCTAGACAGATTCACTCCCCAAGCATCCTTGGGCGATATACTATCAGCCTCAATATTGATATAAACTCCCACAGGCCCCTTGCTCCAGTGTCCACCCGCCGTAGCTGAATACCCATTCGTCTCCCGTATCCTCTTACACAGATTCCTGTTAAACTGCCGTATCTCTGAATCGTAGGCTGGGTTCTCCCATGCAAATGAAGTCATGGCGTCGTAGTAATCGCCGCGATTGGCGTATGCTGTTGCATCCTGGGGGACCTCTCGAATCTTGTCCGTTGGGAAGAACTCAATGGCCAAGACAGACTTGCCCATCCCATCGTGTGATTCACAGAATTTCCAGAACTTTTCTGCTGTTTGTAGCATTGGTTCGATATCAAGGGGCATTGTGATGTTGCCTGGGCCCATGAGTCGTCGAATGCCGTGGTCCATTACAGAGTTGAGGAGCGTGTTCGTCTTTGCCGTCGTCATCATCTCCGTATCATCAGCGATTTCTTCTATCTCGAGGAGACCAGAGAAATACCGCTTCGCATCAACCTCTGAACCGTGGTAGAGTGGGATAGCGGACACGACACGGCTCGTCTCATCAGGCCCAAAGCCAATGCCCAATGCGAAGCAATGCCCCTCTGAGTTGGGTCTTCCATATAGCACATTCGCAAAGTGCAGCAAGTCAGGTAACTTATCAGCCGAGTACGCCAAAGTTCCACTCCAGACTTTGTCTTGTCGATGAGCTCGAGATACGAAGCGAGTTACGACTCCAAACTGTGCACCAGCGCCTCGAATAGCCCAGAACAGATCCCGATTCGTGTCTTCAGACGCTTCGACTATCGTCCCATCTGCAAGAACAACTTCCGCCTTCAACAAGTTGTCAATGGTAAGGCCGTGTCGAGGTGTGAGAAAACCATGGCCTCCGCCAAGTGTAAGTCCCCCAACTCCTGTGTGATTGACGACGCCTCCAACTGTCGCTAGACCATGTCGCTCAAGGGCTGTATCGACATCTTCCCATAGACAACCCCCTTCGAACTCGACAGTCATGGCTTCTGCGTTGACTTTGACCTTTCGCATCTTTCTTAGATCAACAACCATGTCCTCGGTTGACGAGGCACCGCTGGATGAGTGGCCACCACCGCACACGGTCATTGGTATTCGATTCGAAACTGCAAATCTGACCGCCGTGGACACCTCTTGTGAGTTAATCGGCAAGACGACAGCTGCCTACTATATGAGTATCGTGAGGAAAGTCGATGCGTTTGACATACTGCTCTCTTGGCGCAAGCCGCGCTCCATCTTTGCAACAATTCCTCATAGCCATCATCTCCAGGCAAGAGAACATCGCCATTCGGTATGTCGTCTCGAAGCGGAGTGAAATCGTACATTGTACCACGTAATAACCAGATTCGGTGCCGTGCAAGTTTGTGGACTGCCCTCTTCAAGTAGTAAGAAGCGGCATGAGAGGAAGCATCAGCCTGGACGTAATTCGAGGAGGAAGCGAGTATTTGGCAATTTTTATGGTTTCACAAATGTTCTCAGTTGAGACATGTCGTCATTGAACATCTAAACGGATATGATCTCCGCGCTCAGAGACCATTCATTGCTCGTATATGCATGTGACTGAAGACGGAACTTTGTACTCTGCAGAGCCGAGGCTTGCATGTTTAAATATCTTCTGATGATTCCACATCAGCTGGTATATCGACAGGCGGTAGAGCGTCTATCATCCCAAAACCATATTTGTCCACCACTTTCTCTCCTCCCATAAGGTCATTCGTATCGTCTCGCCCTCCTGCGAGCCATCTTTGTAATCTGAAGGATATTTTCGCTATATGATTAAAGACGTCCCAGTTCTCCATTCCGATGGACATCATTGTAGACATGGTCAAGGTCTTGATGAGACGGCCAGGACCAATCTTGTGACAATTTGTCACGAGGGCAATCATGACCCATGCAAAGATACCGAGAACTGATTTCCAAGTTGCCAGACCGGACTTCCAAATCGATAGCCAAAGCACTTGAATGTCTTCTTCAGAACAAGAAGAGCTGATTGGGGAGCGATTAAGGATGGCTTTGCAGTAGATCAAGGCCACCTTGCGGATAACGCGATACATGATGTCTGGAAGCAGGGAAGGCGATGAAGACTTGTCAGTTCTGAGTGATCCCGCAGAACTGCCTGGGCTCTCGACCGAGCTTGCTCGAGATGAATGGGAAGGTCTTGGAGTTTGAAGAGCTGGTGTGTCTTCCGGTAGATCCAGGATCCTCTCGTGAAACCACTGAGCCGTTGAGAGAACCCTTTGGACGTGTTCAGAACTCGGATTTCTCGGTAAAGCTAGAATGGCCGAGAACAAGCCCCTCATGTCGTCGAGTATTTGAGCAGTGCTTGGGTGTAGTTGTAAAGAATTTGAGCATTCTTTGAAAGATTGCCAATTGCTAATAAAAGGGGTGTTGAAGGCCGTGTTGAAAGGCATGGTTCGAGAATCTCGGAACTCGAAGCCTGGATGCCCATACATGGAGGGCTTGATCTCATGTGCGAGCGCCATGACGATGTCGTGACTGTACCACGTCAGATTCTTGTACGACGGAGGTCAAGACACCGCAGCTGCAGCATTCTGTGTAACAACTTACATGAGGACCATCTTGGCCAAGTAACCACGTAAACCGAGCTGGCACAGTCCACCTCTCAGGTTGATCATTCCTCTAAGACCACTAAGGTGGGCTTTTAGATCATGCGTAGCACCCCAATACCAAGAGTCCGCAATCATCTGGACAACACCAAGGACCAAAGTATCGCTCGTCTGTGCTTGTTGATCCGTGAGCTGAGAATTCAGCATCCGATAAACCTGGTGCTTGTGTGCGTATTGTAAAGCCTTGGAGAAATGACGGGTTTCAGACAGCCAGCACGATGATGTAAACAAGACGATTTGGAGAAGGAGGGGATCTTGCAAAGTGCAGGGAATCCAGAAGTTCATGAACTCATTAGCAGGATCTGGATTACCGTCTACTGCGCATTTGAAGCGTGAGAGCAATTGCAAATCTAGACAATACGCATTAGTGAACAGTAGACAGAAATGATAAACGTAACTTACGAATGCGTACTAACTCCTTGTTTAACTTGGTAGGTTTCATGGGAAGATACTCTAGCTGTACTGCAGAGCCATCAACTGGCGGGATGATATTGTACCGCTCATCGTAATCTTGAGACCCCAAGATCTCTGTGATACGTTCCCTGGAATAATTGAGTTTGGCCGTTGCGGTGCTCTTTGCCGTGATGGTCAAGACAGACTGACGTATCGTGTCGTCGTCGTCACCGTTTGGTGATGAATGAATCTTGTAAGGTAACCATAGATCGGTTCGTGGTTGTGTAGCTGACGTGGCGACGGATGAGCTAGGACTAGTTGCCGAAGAAGTTGGTGATCTTTCATTCTCGAGATAATAGAGAGCGTCCTGAATAGACGCAGGGTTGAGATGTGAGTAAGGGCCTTCTCGTACATCTACCACTAGAGGTGGTTTAGGACGCGAAGCTATTGGATGATGTCTAGAGCATGTTAGCCGCTGTACTGTAGACGAGATATCATGGAAGGGCAGTGATGAAGGGTTTATCCACGGCAGTACATATATACTGACCTTTTGGAAGACTTGACTTCGTATATACATTCTGGTGAGGGAAACCGACGAAAGCAATTTGTACATGGTTGACTTTGAGAGCACTACAAGCATCCAATGTTAGTCGGGTTTTATCCGGGCATAGATAGGTACGGAGTAGGTTAACATGAAAGTGGCAAATAATTAGGCTGATGGAATGGACCAAAGATATACAACTTCAATTGAGAAGTCCTCACCTTTTGCTTGCGACGACGGCATTCAAGGCACGATGACGTTTGTCGCGGAGCTCGTTGTCGGGGTGCGACTTGCATCGGCGTGGCTCCAAGTACCGGCATCATCGTTCCACCAACAACCTACTTTAGCGATTCCCTTTTTTTTACTCCTCTCGCTTTTGCAATACCCCAAAAAATGATCAAATCGAGAATGACAAGCGATCTATGTCGGTAGTATTCGGTGTCCGCTTGACGTCGCTCAAGCGATTGATTGGCTCAGCACCCCCAAATGAGAACCGCCGGTCAGAGACACTGAGTGAGGTTGTTGGTTCAACGACAGGCCAGGGGTCAGCGGCGGATGGTTGTTGGTTCTAGGTCGAAGGTGCAAGTTTGTGTGTTGCAAACTGCAGGGAGAGAACAAGAAAGATGGGTGTGTCTTTTTTCTGTTTTTGGGCTTAATGATTGAAATGCCCTGATGTTGTAGGGGCTCAATTGAGAGCCATGTTTGTTCCTCAAAGAGGAGCAGAGACAGAGCCAGGGAGAAGAAGAGCAGATGGGAATATATCTGATCTCAATTGAAGCGCGAGGCCGAGCGTCCCTTTGCCTGTTTGACCAAACGCGGCAACGTGCGGCTGTAGGCTCTTCCAAGGCCTGGCCCAGGGAGGGATTGTCTGGTTGCAGCGCAGTATGCGTGTCTCTGGTGCACAGTTCCGCGGATGCAGGGAGTCTCTTCCTCTCGCCTCTCTTGGGAATACGCGGGTTGTAGATAGAAGGATCCAATATCGATGCAATGTCACCCCCAGTACAGTATCGAAAAGAAAAGGACCTGTTTTGTTTTCCCCGTCGTTGAAGATGACAGAAACTCTCAATTCTTCAGAGGCGTTTGACAATATGCCAAGCAAAACCAGAACAAAGAAATGTCGAACCAAGGCCCGCGTGTCTTTCCGTAGGTGCCGATCACAGTGACGATTCGCTTGCTTGCTTTTTCTTCTTCCCTCCCTTCTAGCGGATGTGATGGAACAAAGAGAAGAAGTTACCTGGAAGAGAGAAAACAGCAATACTGATACTGTTATGCACCTCTTGTCTTGTCTTGGTGATGGCTAATCGCACTGAGTCTCGAACTTGGATTAACACGCCCTAGCCATAAACGTTTGCTACAAACTCTCCAATTAAAGACGACGAGCTCAACCATGAATCGAAGGTTAAATCGCGAAGCTATCCCAAAACGGTCAAGCATAGTCGCGAATACCGACGGACGGGGGAATGGATTCTCATTTTTAGCGTCAAGGCGAGCTTTCAGGCTTTCAGCTGCCTCGTGGTAAGACTCTCGATCAGTCCATTGTCTCAGTTGACAGCTGCTGATAACGAAAAGAGCGAACCGTGCGTTACATCTGAGGAGGACGTATAAGAATCCTACGACATCCTCGAAGGAACATTCGTAGAGGCAAACAGGGGTTCTTTACGGCCTTGTCACTTACCGTACGATCTATCAAGGCCTAGGCCTCAGCAGGGAACAATCAGTGGGGGGCCGGACGCTACCGCGAGCCCCGTCGTATCGAAGATCTGCTTACCCGCGATCTTAGAGCCTTCGAATCCTCCGAAGACCAGCTGATCGAACAATGAGACAAAAAAATTCCAATAGATCCCCATTTGCCATTTTAATTAACTTTCATATCTCCGAAGAGAATAGGCAGCCGTTATAAATAAAAAGCTAGTTTCCATTATACATGTACAGCCACTTTGACCAACAGATATATACTTAGCTATTAACCCAGCATCTTTCCATCAATTTCACAGCATCAAGTACATTCAAAGGTTCGCATCCAAGTAAAACCAGGTGGTATCTAGTCGTGCAGAATCAGAAGCAAAAGAAACAAGAATCATCATCACCAATTCCTCCACCCTCAACGCCAGTCTTATAATCGTTCTAGTTCTCGTTTCATGGATTTTCGTGGATTCGAGCTCATGGTCAAGCTCGAGACGTCATTTTTCATAGCCAAACTCAAATTGCAATGATTGTCTCATGAGCAAGCGGCATAAAAATATGCTTATCTTCCCCGGTAGTCGGGCTTTCGGGCCATGTTCACGGGCGGGGGTTCGTCATCGTCTAACGGGTAAGGAGGCGCGGTCGCAGGCACTCTTCGACCTTGGTGTTGCTGGCTCTCCGGGAGAGGCGTCTTGGGTGGCAGCGGCGGCGGTTCAATCCGTGTCGGTGGCGGCGCGGCCATGTTGGGAGGTGGCCTGGGATACTCGTCTGGGCTGACAATAGCGATCAAGTCTTGGCCCGACACACCTTCGCGGTACTGCGCAGGTGTGGGTGATGATACTGCCAACCGATCCTCTGGATGTAAAGCCGGAGCGCTGGCGCTGGGACCACGGGGGCCTAGGGGAGGGGAGTTGGGAACATTATGCGGTACAGATGTTTCTGCGTGCATTCGTTCGTTTGAGCTTCGTGGCGAACCGTTATGGTTGTTGTTGCGGATATGCAAACTATCTGACCCCGACTCGAAGGAAGACCGGCTCGCGGGGCTGTGAGGAAGTGGAACAGTAGTTGGAATATCGCCTGCAAGCTCAAATGCCATAGGCATCTCCCATGTGGTTGAAGTTGACTTCACAAGTTCTGGGATTCCCTCTGGAGCTCGTGCGTGACGGATCCTGGCTCGGTGAATTTTGGCAAGCTTTGATGAGATGCCCTGAATCATCCTTTGCTCGGCCTCCCTTGACATATACCGTCGAGTACCAGTGCTGATTTCGCCCAGTCGGTTCCACTCATTCATTCCAAACTCACCAACACCAACTTCTACATTAAGACGGTAGTAGGCGTCGATACTGACATTTCGCTTTCCAAGGTGCTCGCGCATCATGTACTCGTGAATCTTCTCGCAACCCTCGATCTTGGCAATCAACTTCCTACGCGCATCGGCAAAATCACCCAAGAAGCCTTCATACCACATCTGCGAATTCGAATCGCTACCCTTGGGCCGTCTACCAGTACCGACACTAACAAAAACACCCACTTCGCGACCGGGCCACTCGTTGACCACAGCTTCGTCCAGGGCTTCCGGACTCGGGTTGAAAGTGCCGACACCGTCATCGTGAAAAACTGATTGACCAATGGTGATGGGCTTGAAGGCCAATCCGATCGCACAAGTGGCTCGACCAGCCTGCCAAATCTTGCAGTCGAACTCGGGAGGAGGTTCTTTTCGAGAATCGTAGGATCGCAAAAGAGCTGCGGGTGAGCCTCGAGGAGAACCCTTGTAAACAGCCGTTACCGCACTAGAAAATATGTTGGCGATGCTGTCATGGGTAAAAAGCAATGGAGGTATGACTCACGTTTTGGTTCGATTTTCTCGATGATCGTATAGGCGCGCGTTAGGATCGCCGTACCTTGAGTTATACGCAGGTCGATACGCCATTTGCGAGGCGGGACTGCGAGCGCTAAAGCTAACGGTGCTTGCATTGCTCTGGTTTCGGCGAGGGGCACCGGCGCTTGAGTACATCGCAGCGTTGAGAGGATTGGTGAGGGGAGAATCTGAGCCATCGTTGCCTTCCCTCTCCTTCACCGTGTGTTCTTGCACAGCTGCCTTGATGGCCTCCTCCAGCTTGCTGGCCTTGAACAAGGTTGATCTATAAGGAATACCCGCAATAGTCTTGTCGGTCTGGAAAACCATGCGCGTTAGACGAACGTAGAGCTCCTTACACGTCTCGAGGTCAAGACGCAATCGACCCAGCATCAAGGCAATCAGCCCGCCCGTACCAGTACCGACAATTAGGTCGAAATGATCGCATGGCTTGGGAATTTCGTGTCGCTTGGGAGCGCGGCCTTCGATCTCGACAAAAGTTCTGTGCATAAGCTCCTGAATAATAATGAATATGGAGTAACCGCGGACACCTCCTCCATCTGGCGCGTATTAGCATTGGATCAAACAAAGCAGACGTCATCCTGGCGGGCGCTTACCGAGTGATAGAACTCGAAGAGGCGGGCCTTTGGTTGTATCCTTTCTCCTGACCCCGCCGGAGTCCATGGGCGCAGAGGACGTAGTTGTGTTGCGGCTTGCGCTTCAATCGAGTAAAGAAAGTTGAAATACAGACGATTTGGGTGTTTGTAAAGGTGTCACTATCGCGCAAAGCTGTTGGTGAGCTGTAGAGGGTCTTGGCTCTTGTCGCTTATCGAGACCAGGTGGGCGGTTGTGTTCAGAGGGTTGAAGCTGATCACGCCGCGTGGGCTAAGATGAGTGGTCTTTGATGTTTTGGAGAAGTCGAAAGCTCACGTCAAGATTTGTTGATTGATCTAGGTACAGTAAGGCAGATTGTGGGCAGCCCAGGCAGTCATAGTCATCGTTCCCAGCAGAGCAGTTCTTGGCTGGCAGTGGGCAACAACCCAAGACTAAAGAGTCGGGTCGGCACTACGTAACGTAACGCAGGTCGCCCCGCCTCATGGAAGCCCAGGGCACCTCACCTCAGCCATTTTTGGATCCATCATCCCTGGAAGCCCTGACGCAACAGTGAGCGGACCTCTCGGATTTGCGCGGGAGCCAGGCTCGTCAGTGGAGGAATCTTGGAAGCCTCTGCTGGGAACAGCGAGATGGTGCCCCTCGACCCCTGTAAATTTCGAGTCTTTGACTGCAGAGGCGACGGGAACTTGCCCAGGCCTGGAAACTCACGCGCCACTCGACATCCTGACAGCGGCTTGTCTTGTGGTTGGACACAGGACATTTCTCCTGGCTACTGCACGTTTAATAGAGGACATGGGGGATGCAGATGATGATCGCTGAATCCCTCTCCCTCTCTGCTCGCTCAGCCAGTACGCGTAGAAATCATGAGATCCAGTTGTCTGGGCTGAAACGATGATACCATTATAAACTCTACGTCCCGTCCGTCCCATGTGGTTCGCAGACACGAGACGGCTAGAGAGTGGCTGTGTAAGCTTGGCTCTTCTCTTTTCGACCATCCATGCTCTCCCGCCCGTTCACGGGTCCATCGATTGTTCTTGGCGTGTTCCAAAAGCTTTGGCTTTTTGTTTGCCTCGATAATCTTGGCTTGTGGTTTGTAGAGAAGAATCGCCTGCGTTTGATCTACGAAACGAATCAACGGGAATGGGCAGCTCCGTCCGGAAAGCCCATATCCCATCAGTGGCATTTTCCACAAGAAGGGATGGGATTTACAGTCACGGAAATAGAACGACCGAAGTTGGAAATTGTTAGTCCTTTGTGAGCCCTGATTGGCTGTGTAGATCTTCTGAACTGTGGCTGTGCTCGCCACACTCCCGCAACCGAGCCTCGCCCGCTTGTCACTGTCTTCAGGGTTTCTTATTAGAACCAGGGACGTTAACGATCTCGTCTCCATATTGGGAATGTTGGGTTTCTCGATACCGAGTCTTGAAATCTCCATGAGGGAGCCAAGTGATACATACCCAAGAGAACCACAATTGCCTCCATCGAGTTACATGGTGCACCTGGATTTCTTGGGCTTCGACGGGAATCCACGGATTAGTTGAACGCTACGCCCAATCTTCGGCACACGGCGCCAAGGCTGTATCTTGCTTGACTTTACACGAGCTCTTGACGAGACGCGCGGTCTTTCTTTTCGTCGAGAATCTTCTGATTGAGATACGAGGATAAAGGATTCAACCTCGTAATCAACCTTGGGGCTCAACAGTTTTGCTTACGAAGTCCGATCAAATGCGCGGTCACTGTACTCGTCCACCTATTGGCGGGGTGTTACCTACAATAGATTAATAAATCCTTCTAGCCTTGTGTTCCTTGCGTAAGTATTTGTAACCCCCAAAGATGGAATGGAACGTCAAGAATGCAAACTGATCTGATTACGGTAGAATGAGGAGTTACAATGTCTCCGCTTACTGCAGCAGGCTCTGTATTCCCTCCTAGTCTGCCAGCCTCCACTTACACCCACCGGAGTCTATTTCAGAACCCTACAGAGTATCAACTGAGGCTGTCAGCATCCTTCCATTTTCGTTATACCAGTTGGTATAATCATATCTGAAAGGAAGTGGAGGGTGCATCGCACATTCAGTGATATAGATGGAGTCTTCGCCATTCTCTACTAAACTTAGACGATAGTTAGACGAAACCTCCTCCACATGCTAGTTGAGCAGTTGAGTTCTGCCGAACCAACAGGGATAGGTGCTGCATCTCAAACAATAGGATTGTTTCGATGCGTCAGCCCTGCCCACACCGAGGCTCTGCTTTTGTGGTTGCTATCTGCAGACGTACCTCAGGATGCTAGGCTGCGAGGCAAGTGATTCTTATCACTTATGCAGCCCAATGGCCTCATATGTGAGCAACCAATCCATTGAGTTTCAAGACATCTACTATCTACGTTGGAGGCTTCGGGTTGCATGATCCCGTGCCAGAGAGCATAATGCAGGAAGCTCAAGGTCTACAACGACTGGCGACACAGGCTGTGCTTTCTGCAATCAGTGTTACCGTCGTGCATGCTTAGGACAAGGTTGCCGGGCGGCCCTCTCGCCAGCTGCTGCCTTCATTCGTTGGAGACCCGGCTGTTTCGTGTTCTGCTCTCCTACTCGTCCTTCACGGCGCAGCAGCAGTTGCTGGCTTGTCCACAGCCGTGTTGACAAGTCGACACGGCTCGTCCGGGGGTTGAGTTGGGTGCGCCATTTCTCCACCCGGAAAGCTCATTGCTGCAATACTTTCGATTTGGTTATGCCATGGGTGACATTGAAGTATGAATCGAATGATAACCGAGGACGATAGCAAGTGTTTGGGTGTAGACGATTGAGGGGGGCTTGCGCCGTTGAAACTTTGAAAGCTGATCAGCTTGAGCTAAAACGCTGCAACTGCAAAACACATCTCAGGGTCTCAATAAGCGGCCCACAAAGGACAAGACCCCAGACCAGCCTCGGTGCTCTTGGTCTCGTCGTAGTTAGCGTTCAGGTGGACTGGGATAAATTCACACACTGTAGTACCTCGACACATTTGAGATAAGTAAGGTTGGCCAGGTAATGAGGGTATTGTCAGTAGAGGCCGTTATCAGAGTTTGGGGAGTGAAGTCAACTCAATGAGAGTGATTCACCACAAAAAGAAAAACTCCATATTTGACTCGACCGTTCCTCAATGTGTCAATCTTATCGCAGCCCACCTGGCGTCTCAGTCAATCTGTAGCGTGTTGTGAGAATAGAGGGGGACGGAGCATGAGGCTCGGATTGGCTGGGGCAGTTGTCCAAAGTTGTGTGAGAACTTTAGCTGTGCTGGCCATGGATGATTTGTGCAGCTCAAGCTCAAGCAAGGTAGGTAAGGCGCTGGAAATAATGCTGATCTAGGCTTTTCCTCTCCTACCTCCTCCTCCTTCTTTTATCAGCTGAGAACTTTTGTGAAGCCTTCCATCTTTGGTTCCATTCGTCAAACCCCCTCAGTTCAACATTCAACCCCTCCATGGTAGTTCCAGCTACCTTTTTTTATCTTCTCACAGAAGTTGCTGAGACAAGACAGCTGAGTTTGTTGCTGAGCGAAGTCAAGGTGAAATAACCTGATACTGGGAAATTGTCCAAAAGTGAGTACATGATCAAACAATCAATCAGTATTGCTCTTGTTGTTCGCACAAGGCGAAACACAAACAGCCCCATCTTGCCCAGCTCTCACTGAGGTGCGTTGCGCGTTGACTTGACCTTGCTCTTGGCGAGTGAGAGGCTGACGAAGTGGAGGCGGAGGCCGCCACTTTCAGTTTGGGCTCTCCTCTTCTGTGGCATTTCTGCTCGGCTAATAGCCAATGAAGAACCCCTAGCACCAACTGTACCCATCTTCCATGACCTGGGCCTAGGTCGGCCACGATAGCCTCGCCGAGCCAGCCTCACCTGTTTCCTCTCTGCCATTTTCTTATTCTTTCACCTCTTCCATTGCGACTTTGGGTCTCTCTTTGCTCGTGGGCGTGCTTTGACTTTCCACATTTCTGTAGCCATTGGCGCCTACCTTGTCCCTCCTTCTGACCTCATCAGTCGAGACTTTGCTCGCACATCGTTCGATTTCGATTTCAATTTCCCTCGCCTGCCCGTATATTCTTGTTTCGCTGTCTCTATTCACTTCTCTTCGAGGGCAATTATACCGAAATTGCGACGATATTGATTCTTAACCAACGACTAGGTAGCAGGAACTTTCGTGCTCGACCCCCTGGCCGATTCGTCCTCGATTGATCAATGACCTCCGCCGGCTTAACCTGCTGACGACTGCATCTACATCGACTCACAGCCTTGCCCGATGGAACCTTCGAGTAAAAAGCGAAAGCTGGCTCCTAAGGTCAACACGACTCCTAGCAAGCCGCCGCCGCCAACACAATTCCCTCACGAATCGGTCAGCTTTGTTTTCCAGCTTTCCGCGTGTCCTTGCTAACCCAGGCTCGGATATAGCCTCAGCAACACTATCCACCCCAGGAGGCCGTAGCTCCTCTTTCCGAAAGACATGACTTTGAGTCTTTTGCGCGGCATCTACAGGATGCTGCTATGCTGATCCAGAGACAGACCGAACGTCACCCATACACTGACGTTTCTGTATTACTATTAAGGTGGGAAGAAGACAAGTCTGTTGATGAAGACCTGGCTGCACTCGAGCAAGTGTTCCAGAAGCACTACGAATACCGAACTGAGCGATGGCACATTCCCACGGTACCAAACCCTAGCATAAAGCTCGGAGTTCAGATTGCTTCTTTTCTTGAGAATGCACGAGCCAACCATCTGCTCATTATCTACTATGCTGGTCAGGGCTACGTAAGCTCTGATGGCCAGCTTTTCTGGGCTTGGTGAGTCGAACATTTCTCAAATGTTCTCTTCCTCCTGCCTCTGACAGCTTTCCCATAGTAATGCACGAGAAGATGCTGCAAAACTCAAGTGGGATGGCGTTCGCTGCCTGTTCGAGGATGCTCAGTCCGATATCCTCTTGTTACTGGACACATGCGCGTTACCGGATCCTCCTATGGCCGGTAGTCACGGCGTGAAGCAAGCCATAGCAGCCTGCACATCCGACCGTAGCCCAGACAGCCCAGAACGCTCCTTTACGTCAAATTTGGTAGAGGCTTTACAAAAGCTCAGTAGCGGGCGCCCCTTTACGACACAGAAGCTCCATGAGGAATTGTTATCGCTGAAGCAGCAGCAGCAACTGGTTCAGACTCCCCGGCAAACGAATGGCAGTACCTCGAATACACATTCGTCCTCTCACCATCCGGCTTTTATGGCTCTGACGCCTGGAAAGGGCCATAGTATTGCTCTTGCGCCAATGCCCTCAAGACCTCGTTCGGAATCGCAGAATGGAGTCGACGCAGAGGGCCAAGGAAACCGCGAAGAACAGCTCATTGACCCAGAGTCAGTTGTTGACCTTAGGTTTGAAGAGCACCGTGTCCTCGTTTGTACGACCTTTGTTGGTGATGCTAGCCCAGATATGTCCTTTTTCTCCCAATGGCTACAAAGCACGCCGCCTCTGGGTGATAAAATCGCCGTGGAAGGCATGTTCCTTGGACCGCCTACAATGCTCCTTATCTCTATGCCGCACTCCATCTGGAACGTGGTACAGCACGACAAAGTTTGTTGTTTCTTGGGGTATATAAGCTCCCACAACATGATTCACTTGTATCACAGACTTGTAGGTTCTTCTGGCATTAAGCCTTCTGCAAGAGAAGTCGAAGATGGCCGAATTCTTCTGGAGGCCAGGGACCACGCGTATGGAACGCCTGCACGTGTTCGACGAGACGAGGGTCACGACATCTCTTTCCATTCACCAGCCGTGAGGGAAACTCCCAACTCTGTAGAGCGAAACGAGCATCTTCCACAAACTAGTCCTTCGGCACCATCGTATGCGAACCCAGCAGGTGGACACGGCAAGCCTAAAGACGAAGTGGAGGACTCTGCGGAGATGCAGGAAGCTGCTGAGCAGTTGAAGGCTTTGAGCCATGTTCGGCATCGTAGCGACGAGACCCAAAATATCAACAGGCCGCGCACGATCCTTCCTGATGGGATGCCTGACATTAGGCCTGAAGGCGAGCCTGAGGAGCATGGTAACGAAGATCCTTTGGCAACACTTCGCAATGCCAACTCGGCAGCCAAGCCACCACGGCGGTCCCTCCCTAAGCAGGACACGCGTTGCAACCACTGCAGTCATGCCCCTTTTAAGGATTCCTCTTCATTGAGGAAACATATTGCTGCGGCGCACACAAGGCCGTTTCCATGCGCGTTTTCATTCGCTGGATGTACTAGTACTTTTGGATCCAAGAACGAATGGAAGCGACATATCGCATCCCAACATCTGTGTCTGCAGTACTATCGTTGTTCATCCTGCCCTCAGAGCACAGCCGAGGGCAAGGGCAACGAGTTTAATCGCAAGGACCTGTTCACTCAACACTTGCGACGCATGCATGCACCCTTCCAGATCAAGAGAGCGATTGCTAAGGGCGATAGTAAACTACAATCTGAGTGGGATACGCATGTGAAGGACATGCAAGTGTCGTGCCTGGTTCAGCGTCGGTTACCCCCGCAGCGCTCAGCATGTCCGAAGCAAGGCTGCCAGAGCATCTTCGAAGGCTCATCGTCCTGGGACGAGTGGACTGAACATGTCGGTCGGCACATGGAGAAGGGCGAAGGTGGCAGGCTTGGAGTCGATGGCCTTCTAGCCCAGTGGGCACTGGATGAGGGTATCATTGAGCGCAAGCCTGATGGCGAATACCGGCTGTCGGCAAGCAACGGTATGGGAGGTGGCGGGGCTGCTGGGGGTACGAGTGGCAGCAGCACAGCTGTTCCCCCTGTCTTTGAACAGAAAGAGTCAACTATGACATCGACATCGACATTCGAACCCTCACAGCCGGCGGAAGACTCCTTGATCATGGACACGAAGCCTTCAGAAGACAGGATGGAGGTTGACACTCCAGAGTGAAAGAAAAATTTGGCGCTTGGTGACTGACTACAGGACCCATGTTACGAATCAGTGCAATGCACTCAACGATATGACGACACGAAGTAAATGACCTGAGATTTTATACAGCTTTCCTTTCTTATAGTAGTGACAGTCGCTACCTTGCTCAGCAGTCACTCGCTTAGATGACTTCTCATAAAAACTACCCTAACGGGGCGGATTGAGTTCAATTCGGCTGGAGTTATGAGAGATGTAAAAGGATACAAAAAGTCAATGATAAAAATAAGAGACAATCAAATAAGCTTGCCAGTATAAGTGATGCCGCTGTCGTATAGTAGGGAACGACTTGTTCCCGAATCTAAGGGTCCACGATCTAAAGTTAGGTCATCTCTAGTAGAAATAATCAATTGAAGTTTGTCTTGAAGCGCTAAAGAATTAGCAAACTTCATTGAAACCGTTGCTTGTATCATAAAGACTCTTCTATGAACATTTTGTTCAGGGGTTTTCTTCAACCGTTGTCAATCAAGGTCCACCGTCATCGGTAAAATAATTTTGCGCCCCTCCGAGTGCTGGTGAAGTGTCGCAACACTGAGGGGGAGAACCGCTAGGCTATACCAAATCAAGCATCCAGCTCCATCCACAAACAAGGCTAAGACAACCAACACCATCCTCCAAACGCTCGAGGCCCAGGTTCCCGAGTGGACAAGACATGAGCTTTCAAGCGCCTCCAAGCCCGAGCCCCCACGATCCATCTCTATCCTCACCTTCTTCTCCCGCGCCTGCGCCATCGCCAACGTCCACGGCGCGTCACTACCAGCAGCAGCAGCAGCAGCAACAACAACAGTACCAACAACAGCAGCAGCAGTACTCCCCGCAGCCGCAGCATCAGTGGCAGCAGCAGCAGATCGCTATGATGAATGGTATGAATGGGACGAACATGGCTGCTGGGATGCCTGTTCCTACGCCTGCAGGCCACCAAGCTGAACTTAACTACATCTATGGTATGGTTGAGGAGCTCAGCCGCCAACTTGCAGAGAACCGAAGAGTTACAGAGGATATTGTCAATGGTTTAGGAAGAGTGAGGAACAGGGCGAGGGCGCAGGGGGTCAGTAATTCACAAGTAATCGAAAATGCTGCCGATGATATAAATGGTATGTCTCCTATCTTACACACTGAACCATCAGCTAACCTATTCCAGGCCAAGAACAAAACATCGACGCTCTCGTATCGCTCCTCACAGAATCTCTCGAAAAGGCAAAGTTCAGCCGTGACGCCAATGCCAAACTCCTCTCTCAATACGCCAACGCCATGGCTAACCTCCTTCGACAATTCCACGAGTACAAGACCAAGCACGTCAGCGACGTAGCAGCCTGGCACCGCTCCTACCGCAAGCAACTCGCCGACGCACGCGATGAGAACGCCCGTCTCCGCGAACAAATCTGGCAGATGCAAGCGCACGCAGGTCGTGCCAATGAAAGTCTTCGCGAGTACCGGCGCAAGTACGACGAAGACGAAGGGCGCTGGAACAAACTCGTTGATGAGAAGGCGCATCGTCAGGAGTTGCGGTTCTGGAAGCGCATGGCCATGCCTGAACTCGACGATGATGATCCTTACTGGAGTGACGATGATGATATTATCGATCCTGCTGAAAAGCAAAGGCTGCATGAACTGGATCTCAAGGCGGCGCAGGAGCAGCTGGACAGTCAGGCGGAGGATAGTGATGGACAAGGTCCGCCGCCTCAGCTGCCTCTACCGGGCATGGGCATCGGAATGGGCATGATGGGAGGTATTCCGATGCAGAGGGAAGATTCTGGGGCTTCGCATGGTGTGCCTGCGCTGCCACCTCGGCCGTCGAGTGCGGCGTCAAGTACAGGGTCAACGGGACAGTAAGGGGGAGTTTTTGAAGGACATGGAGACGACTTGAAAAAAAAAGGGAATGTTTTGATTTAGCGATACCCAAGACATGAATGGATATGTACTATAGGAATAAGTGGATTTTATGTGTTAGAAATATGCTATTGCTTGGTTTTCCTAAGCATCAGGAGCCACGAAGAATGAAGCAGTAGCTTGCCTAGCTAATTCGGTGTTCATGATGATAAATAGAGGCCATTAAGAGAGAAACTGGTTTAACTATTGTATGAAGCATCATGAACTATCTTTTTTATCACCATTTCCGGTATCAAATTATGGTATGCCGCCTGTGTTGTACAGTATTCTTACGCCAAACAACCCGATCGTGTGTCCAGTCCGGTCAACTCCCCGCTCGCCCTTGTAGCATCAATTTCATGTTCATGTCCCACATTCTAATGATTAATAACCACTCTGCTCCTTTCGCGAACCTCCATCACCACTACCACCACCCTCATCATCCTTGGCTCCAGCAGCTGCCTCCTGGATACCCTGCTCATCACCTCTCAGCTTGGCAAAGTATGCTTTGATATCTTCAGCGCCAATGGCTTGTCCGCTCTCGGCAAACTGTTGGAAGAATGGCTTGAGTCGTTCCTTGAGGTGGTTGTAAGCCATGACACCCTCAATGGCACGTACGCGGTCGACATTGCGAAGTGCGCTCTCACCACGCTCAAGAAGACTGCCACTGCCATGGGAACCACCGCCATTGCCGCCTGCTTGGGAACCATCGTCGGACAGAGGTGGTTCGTAGACTTCTTCCTCTTCGAGGAGCTGAGGGTGAGGGTTGAGGTTGGGATAGCAGGATGAGCAGCGGCAGAAGGCTTCGCGGAAGTCTTCCTTCATGAAAAGCGAAAACTGGCCCGGAGGGGCGGGAGGGAAATTCTTTAGCTTGCATGGAAGTGTATCTGTGGAGTTTGTCTCTGCGGGCTTCGCATCTTCAGACCGGGACTCGCTCTTTACACGCTTAGCTTCTGTAGATTCCTCGGCATCATCCTCGGCCTTGCGCTTTCGCGAGTCCTGGGCGGGCTCGTTGGTAGGAGCTGACTCAGTAGTAGCGGAAGACTGTTCTTTGACAGGGGCTGCCTCGACTTTTGTCTCGGAATTGGCTTGGTCGACGAAGACTGCTGGAAGAAAGCCAGAGGTTCCAGCGTAGCGCTTGATCCAGGGATGCGCGTCGACACACTTGTAGCATAGGAAGGCTTCGAAGGCATCTTCCTCTGGGAATCCAGGGGGCATGGGGACGTCTTCATCATCTTCCTCTTCCTCAGCAGCAGGCTGGGCGGCACCGTTGGTCTCTCCGGGCTTCTCGGCAGAATTCTGCTGCTCTTCATTACCCTCGGTGATGGTCATCAGCTTGCCTTCATCGGCATTCTCCTTGGCCGCCTTCTTTGGCTTCTCCATCTTCTCGAACCAGTTCGGTCCCATGCCAACAAGACATCCTGGATGATACCAGTCTTCGCCGCATCCACCTGTCTCAGTAGTTCCCAGACCAAGACACTGGAACATTGTACCCTTCTGTTGAAACGGATCATAGTCGCACTCGCATCCGCAGAATCTGTTGCGGAAGTTGTGATTGTACTTATTGTTAACATCGGGCTCCTCGGAGTGAACCCCGCCGCGAGTGTTGGTGGCCTCGTTCAAGCGGAGAGTACATGGGCTTGTGGATGGGATGCGCTTGGTACCACAGTCGCATGTAAAGTTGCGCTTCTGGAAGATCTCGACGAGAGTGTGTTCGCCGTGGCATTGGATGGAACAAGCATAGCAAACTCCAGCGGGGGTCCAGTCGTCGCCTTCTTTCGCTGGTGGTGGGTTGCAAGTCAAGCAGGCAAAGACAGCTTGTCGCAGAGGACCGAGGATTTTGGTGCATGTATCAATGCTCTAAAGAACCGTAAGCGCATGCCGCGATCGGGAGAGGAGTGAAAACATACGTAAGGCAGGGCCTCGCGGGCATCAGCCTCAAGAGCTTCCTGAGATCGAATAAACCTAGTTGGTGTTAAGAGATGCTATTACATGTTCAGAGAAATTGGCATCCTACTCAGCAGCTGTTTGCGATGTCTCTGAGGTTTCCGATTTTCCAGAAAAGCTCTCCTTTCGTTCTCGAGGTTGTTGTTGAGGCGCATCTTGCGCGGGCGCAGAGGCTGAGGGAGCGTCTGCAGACATGATTGCGATTGATGAAATGGTAAACTTTCAAGTATTGGAGATAAATGTGGAAAAGAAAGAAACAGATGAAAGATGAAAATTAAAGGATCGGATGACAGATTTGTCAGAATTGATGGGTGATGCAAGGTTTGATACTTTTACAAGTACAAGATGAGGAGAAGGGTCAGCTACGTTATCGCGGTGCGACAGTCAGTACCTTACAGCTCGAGTTGGAGGTTGCGAAGCTTGTCAGGTGCTATAATAGCGCGTGCATCTACAGGTGAGTTTACTGCAAAGTTTGGGTCGAGTATTCTGTCGCTAAAAGCAAACCACTTTACGCGTGGCACGTCAGTACCAATCAATTAACGCGTCAAGTCGCGCCCTGATACGCGAAATTACCCCTTGTCAACTGCACCCACTTTCATGCTATCGTTTCCCTTCCAACCATCACCACAAATTGAGCCCCTCAATCTTGACACTTTCAGTTCAATCCAAACTTTTGATCTCCAGAATTACTCAGATACTCTACCACGATATCATCAAATCTCGATATCATTGAAGAGTTGCAATCATGAGGTTTGTCTTCCCAGGGTGTTCTTCACCACCATTTATACGAAAGAAAATTAGCTGACAGCCACTTCAAGTTCCCCGCTACACCCTTCTTCGGCTCGTCCGAATAGAAAGCGATCGCGAACAGGAGGCAGCGATGGCCCTTCACCAGCAGCCTTCGGCTCAAGTCCTATGCCTTCTTCGCCCCCTGCCGAGTTCAACATGGCACATGGTGTCGAGGACGACGATGACATCGAGGAAGAGGCACAGATCCAAGACGATATCGATGAGCTCGACGAAATGGCAGAAGACGACGTTGATCTATTCCGTGAAGGCTACGAGGCCGATTACCAAGAACGAGAGAACGACATGTACGAAGGCATTGGCATTGACGACGAGGGCGATTATGACGAGATGAACATTGCCGATCGACGTCGGCTAGAAGCTCAGCTCAACCGAAGAGATCAGGCAGTCAGAAGGGAAATTCCCAATATTTACCTCGATGGTGATGAAGATGATGGCGATATCGATCTCACAGCTCAGCCCAGACGTCGTCGTCACCATTACGATGAAGACCCCGACGACCTCATGGACACCGACATTATGGCCGAGGAACTCTCGCTCGAAGCACTTGCTGATGTCAAGGCTTCCAACCTCACAGAGTGGGTGTCGCAACCCTCAGTCCAGCGAACCATCAGACGCGAGTTCAAAGCTTTCCTCACATCCTACACTGATAGCTCTGGTTCATCTGTCTACGGTAACAGAATCCGAACACTGGGTGAGATCAACGCAGAGTCTCTTGAGGTCTCATACGAACACCTCTCCGAAAGCAAGGCCATTCTGGCTTACTTCTTGGCCAATGCGCCTCAAGAGATGATCAAGTTATTCGATGAGGTTGCCATGGATGTTGTTCTGCTTCACTACCCCGATTACGAGCGCATTCACGCTGAGATTCACGTTCGCATCTTTGATCTGCCTGTGCACTACACACTACGACAACTCCGTCAGTCGCACCTCAACTGTCTTGTTCGAGTAAGCGGTGTCGTTACCCGACGATCGGGTGTCTTCCCTCAGCTCAAGTACGTCAAGTTTGACTGCAGCAAGTGCGGTGTAACTCTTGGACCTTTCCAGCAAGAGTCAAACGTCGAAGTCAAGATCACATTCTGCCAAAGTTGCCAGTCGCGAGGTCCCTTCACTCTCAACTCCGAGAAGACCGTCTACCGAAACTACCAGAAACTCACTCTCCAAGAATCCCCTGGAACAGTACCTGCTGGTCGATTGCCACGATCGCGCGAGGTTATCCTTCTCTGGGATCTGATCGACAAGGCAAAGCCTGGTGAGGAGATTGAAGTGACTGGAATCTACCGCAACAACTATGATGCTCAGCTCAACAACCGCAATGGCTTCCCTGTTTTTGCCACAATCCTCGAGGCCAACAACGTTGTCAAGTCTCATGACCAGCTGGCTGGTTTCCGAATGACTGAGGAGGATGAGCACACAATCCGCAAGCTGTCTCGCGACCCCAACATCGTGGACAAGATCATCAACTCGATAGCACCAAGTATTTACGGACATACTGACATCAAGACCGCCGTGGCTCTGTCACTCTTCGGTGGTGTTGCCAAGGTCACCAAGGGTGCTCATCACCTCCGAGGGGACATCAACGTGCTTCTCCTTGGTGATCCTGGTACGGCCAAGTCCCAGGTTCTTAAGTATGCTGAGAAGACAGCCCACCGAGCTGTGTTTGCTACAGGTCAAGGTGCCAGTGCTGTCGGTTTGACGGCCAGTGTCCGAAGAGATCCTCTCACCAGTGAATGGACATTGGAAGGTGGTGCTCTGGTGTTGGCTGATCGTGGAACTTGTCTTATTGACGAGTTTGACAAGATGAACGACCAAGATCGAACATCTATCCACGAAGCCATGGAACAGCAGACCATCTCCATCTCCAAGGCTGGTATCGTTACCACTCTGCAAGCTCGATGTGGTGTCATTGCTGCTGCCAACCCTATCGGTGGACGTTACAACTCCACTGCCCCGTTCTCTGCCAATGTTGAGTTGACAGAGCCTATCTTGTCTCGTTTTGACATCCTGTGTGTGGTACGAGACACCGTTGAGCCCGAAGAGGATGAGCGTCTGGCACGATTCATCGTCGGATCACATAGCCGAAGCCACCCTCTTAGCCAAGCTGAGCAGGACTCGATGGAGGTTGAGCATGATACACAAGCTGAGACACAAGCCACGAATGGTGGTCGCAAGGCCGAGGGTGAGATCCCTCAAGAGTTGTTAAGGAAGTATATCCTCTATGCTCGGGAGCACTGCTCGCCAAAGCTTTATCATGTCGACGAGGACAAGATTGCACGATTGTTTGCCGACATGAGACGAGAGTCCCTTGCCACTGGTGCCTACCCTATCACAGTAAGTTGATCCTACGTCATGAAATCCGCGACATCTCAAACTAACAAACTCAGGTGCGACATCTTGAAGCCATCATCCGCATCAGCGAAGCTTTCTGTCGCATGCGTCTCTCAGAATACTGCTCATCACAAGACATCGACCGCGCCATTGCCGTCACAGTAGACAGCTTCGTGGGCAGCCAGAAAGTGAGTTGCAAAAAGGCTCTCGCGAGGGCGTTCGCCAAGTACACACTGGCACGACCAGGTACTCAGAAGAAGGCCGGCGGTAACAGCCAAGCGAGACGGCAGACTGCTGTTGTTGGTTAAAAGAGATAGTGTGTTGGTCTGATGCTGTAATGAGGACAGGGGTGTTTCGGCGAAGAGGTTGGGAATGGATATCAGCTTTGCAATGATGGCTTGTATGATTGAGTTGAGGATACCTCGTATGTAGATTTAATGTATCATGAGATGAAATACACGATCATGACGTGCGGATCATACCTTGTTCGCAGAATCGCTTTGTCATTGGGTAGTCTCTGTATCATCATATGAGTTCACTAAGGACAACGAGTGTTCACATTTCACACCAGTGCTGGTCGTTTCCGTAACTCACAGAGAATTCATGGCCAAAGAACAACAACGCTATATATGAACAATGTCAGTATTACAGGGAGTATAAAGCTCTCGGCGGCCTTTTCAGACTGTAGCTCGAGATAGACCAGGACACTTATATCAATTCATCTGTTGACTTGGCATTTTCTCAAGACATTCCATCTCAGCAATCTCATCTCAACAAATAAACTTCTTTATTCTCAAATAAACTTCTTACCGACACTCACCATGATTTCCTTCATCACATTCACAGCTCTTGTCTTCATCTTTGTCAAAATTATTGGCACAGCACCCCCAGAGCATATCTTCCAGACACCCAAAGACTTCCGACACACCGGAGACCCAGATGAAGACGCCCGACGGCATCTTGCCAACACGTCTGCATGGTATGACATGCACACAGCCAGTCGCATATGGGATATTTATCTCGGTCTCTGGTGGGCCAAGGTCGTAGTCGCCCTGTATACCCTTGTTACTGAGGGCCATGTTCCAGGAACACCGTTTGCGTGGTCGGCTTACGTGGTGTTCTATTACTTGCTTGCTGGGGTGTTGATGGCTGTGGAGAGTCTTTGGGGTTCTACTTGTGCCGTATTTGAGTGGTATAACCTACCTGCTATGTGGTTCGACCTGTGAACAACGCATTTCATCTCAAGGGTCCTTGTTTGAGTTGGGTGTTGCTGGGTAGGTCAATGTCTTAGCCGTTTACTTTAGCCTCTCTTCTGGGACTGGACCGTAAGTTAGTTTGTTGACAAAACTACCGCAAATATTGACTTGACAAGGGGTGGCATTATCTGAAGTCGGTAAGTTCATATACATAGCAAATAGAAAACAGAAAAGCAAAGTGGTGGTAAACCAGTCTTCGCTTTATCAGACGAACCGACGTTGAACTTCCATCTAACCTTGGAGATTTGTGATTGCACGTAATCTGATCTTCCCCTATATCGTAGCTCTGCTGACAAGATCATGGTAAAACCTCAAAGAAAGCAGCTAAAGGCTGTGGTCAAGGATACGTCTTCTCAGTGCTCAACATACGGCTGACTTGGCTCTTTTTTCATTCTTTGTATATCTAGGTACTGAAAGCTTGAACATAACGAGACAAATTTCATATTTCTATGTAGCAGGGGTACTATTGTGAACTTGGATTCAGAGAGAAGTCTGCTCATACAGGCTTTCTGTTTCTAAACTACTACTGCCTTACAATAGACTCAAGGAATTGGTGCTTCGAACCACTCCTCAACAGCCTTTGTGAACTGATCAGGATCCTGAAGCGGCGCAAAGTGACTAACTCCTGTCAAAATCTCGATGTGACTTCCCTTGATAGCCTTGTGCAACTTTTCAGGTACATCCCTGTTCACAGCCTCCTCATGCTCAGCTCCCACAACAATGACCCTGGGCCCATCAATGGATCCAAGCTGCTCATCCGTGAACTGGGGAAGTGTAGCCTCCATCGTGGCAACTTTGGTACCGAAGAGGGTGAAGTTGGCGTGAGGCTGCAGTTCAGCGTATTCAGTACGGCAGCGAGAGACAAACTCTGAGAAGATGTCTGTGCTAGAGAATGTGGCGTTGGTCTGCTCGGGGTTGGCTGATCCTCCAAAGATAAAGGCCTTCTTGATGGGCGCTGACATGACGGGGTCGATGAGTGCAGCCAGAGTTGTGATGGCACCATCTGACCAGCCAACGACGTTGTATTCGGTAATACCATGCTTCTTCAACAAATCATTTGTATCTTGAGCGAATCCTTTATAAGTAAAAACATCGTTCTTGTTGAAGGTTGAACGACCGTGGCCTCGACGATCAACAGCAATGACATAGTATCCGTGCTTGATAAGACGAGAGATGACGGATCCAAAGTATGCAGAGTAACCTAGACCGCCGTGATCCATAACAATAGGGATAGCATCTGCTTTCTTGTTGTACTCCTGCATCCAGAGAGAAACATTGTTGATGGGAGTTGTTTTGTGGGTGATGGGTGCTGGCAGGTCTGGCGTGGGTGGGAGTGTCAGCCAGATTGGCTTCTCCTGGCGGGTAGCCAGGCCATTGGCGAGAGCTCCGAAAGCGAGCAATTGTTTGAACAGCATTATGAATCGATTGCTGGTTTCACCAGTCATAGTTCAGGGGCTGTAGAGGCATATATATTCTAATTGGTGGTCTAAGCTGCAATACGAGATGGGCTAAGAAATCCCAGTCAATGCTCAACTGCCGGCGAGCACGGTTGTTGATATGTAGAAACTTAAACAAAGGAGCATAGTAATGTCATTTGGAAAGACGCTATGCTGGGATATCCTAGTCGAAATACTCTATTCTGCTTGGTGGATAGTATATCCATACAACTTTTCAACGCCGTTGTAAACTCTATCTTTCGCTTAACGGACAACTCGGAGTCAACGATCATGCTATCAATGCGCTTATTAACAAAAGCGTCGTAATTTATACGAGTATCCGAGGTTCCCGACGTAATTTGGCGCGTATATTTTGTCTTCTCAACTCTTCATTGAGAGTGGATATCAACAACCTCCTGGCTCTACCACAATCGCTCTGAAAGTCTCTTCATTTCACTTATAAGCCTTTCCGATGCCCCAGTATCATCATGTCCATACTCGTAGCAGACACAGAAGGGTTCTTTTCGTACAAGACCACCTCAGTGATGAGAACGTTGGAATTTCCAGGTTTCGGTGCAGGCTTCAGATTCTTTGGGATCTGCACTGCATGCTCGACGCTCTAGTCGTAGAGAATGGGTGCAAGAGGTACGCTCGTGCGTGTGGAGTTGGTCTGGGAGTGAAGAAACTGCATTTTCAAGTTTCAAACTGATTTGTCGGTCACATCTGCTATGACTTCAGATGGAATAGAAAATAGATGTAACATGAAAGGGTCACTGATCATTCTAGTGATGTAAGTTCTTGCGATATATCAGAGGCGACTTAAGATCATTGAAATATTAGATTCATTCATCCATTATATAGTAATCCTCGCCTTCAAGCCATCCAGTGACCATGAGAAAGCGAGCCCAGTCCCAATCCATTCCTAAGGTTGATAGTTCATGACTCATGAAGGGTATGGCTTGACCTGAAGCCTGCCCGTATACAGGAGTACCTGCCCCCTCATCAAGTAGACTCCCTGCATCCTTACTTGGCAATGATGATGTTGTTGTTGACTGTTGAAGAGTTAGCACTTGTTAAAACAATCGATTCGACTTGATGACTCACCCTCTTGAGAGATAACAGTGATCTGGGGCTTCAGAGCAGCATCGATGAACTGAGCCAAGTTGAGGCCAGCAATGCCGTTAATGAGTCCAAGGTTCAGGTTACCAAGGTCCAATCGAGACAGCTCAAACTGATCAAAGATACCAGTCTCGGCAATAGCAAGCATGGTGGAGAGTTGCTGGAGCTGGAGAAGAGACTGGAGGCTGAAGTCCCGAGAGGCGAAGAGATCTTGAAAGACGACGACATTGAAGTTGTTTCGCTGGCTGAGGACCTGGAGCTTGCCGAGGTTGAGCTGGTTGACGCGGAGGAGGTAGTTGAGATCAACTTGGCTGAAAGCAAGGCCGCCACGGTTGAGACGATCATCCTGGCGACCACGGCCAGCACGGTCCTCTCGGTCATCCTCGCGCTCGCCTTCACGGCCCTCCTCTCGTCCAGGCTCGCGGAGATCAGCACGGCCGCCTTCCTCGCGGCCCTGGCCGGGGGCACTCTCGTTGAGAGCAGCGCGCTCTTGGGAGAAGGTGGCAACACCGGGGGCGGCGGCAGCAAACGCAGCAGAGGCGATAACAAAGAAAGCTGAGAACTTCATCTCGAAAAAATTGAGAAGGTGGTTTTGGTTGGTTGGTTGGTTGTTGTTGTTGTTGAGGAAGTGAGTGTTGGAGTTGGACAGTAAATATCAAACGGGTATATGGATGTTGTGAGCACAGCTCTAAAGGCGAAACGATGGAAGGAATGAAAGCCGACAAGAGCACAGCTAGAGAGTTCAATGTTAGTAAACTTTGATGTTTGTAGTCGGGAATAGTGCTCAAGGCTCACCTCTTTAGGAAATGACTGGTGTTTGGAAGGATGGACTGGAAGATGATTGTGAGATGAAGAATCGAATTATTTCAGCGAGAGTTCTTCCCCATCTTTATAGATAAACTTTTCCACTCACAAACATTGTCAGCTGAGATTCAACGTTGTTTCTTGATCGGATGCATTTCATCCCCAGAGCCGTGCAAGCAAAACCGCCATCAAAGGCTCCTTGTCACCGGCAACACCAGAGGCCGGAGCTAGCCCTATGACGATACCGTACAAAAGCGTAGTACAACGTCTCACAATATCGATCTGGCGTGGTAGAATGCAACATGTCCCCGGAAGTTGCAACGCCAAGCTGGGCTCTTTTTCATCCGCTCAGGTCTTGCAGGGGTTAAGTCTCTCAGGATGAGCCGGTGAAACTATAGTTGACATCTGATAAAGCCCAAGGCTGAGTTTCAGATCTCGACTTTGAACTGGAGATTTTTGTCTGTGAAAAGTTAAGGTTGGGTTTATGCTTCTTGGATCGACAGGGGTCTGGTGCATGCCCTGTCTGAGCGTTGATGGTTGGCGTCTCAACCTGTCAATCAGTCAGCAGGCATTAACACGGCTAGATCAACAATCGTCTCAGGTCTGTGACGGAAGAGCCATCACCGAAAGTTTGTAGGCTGCTCATTGGATATAATTCCCTGAGACACTTTCAGAACCATAGTCGAACGGATGACGGGAAACTGTCATTGCCGATCCTTGACTTTCGGCTTGAACGAATCAGAGAACCAGATGGCGAATCGGAATTGCTCAGATGAACTGCCGAAAAGTTGGGCTAGAGTAGTGAAGAGTGCCATAGGGTATCCAGTCGTGAATATCAAGCATGTTGAGATCTTTTGAATCTCAAGAACTCTACAATGCTGTTGTGGCCTATCAAGGTTTGGATTGACGTATGAATTGTGATTGAGAGCGACTTTCAACAACTGGTTCTTTCCATAGACTCGCTACATCTCGCAAGGCTCGTTCTTCGTCTGGTAATTGGTCGGTGTTGTGTCCGGCTCGAGTGGAATTTTGGCTGCAAACGCTTCTCAAAATCTGTGAGCTCGCGCAGGTCGTCTTGGCCTCTGTCCGACGAAGAATATCAAAATACCCAGCCCATAATGCTTCAGGTAACCCGCCTCAGGGTACCGAGAGCCTTGGAGGCATCTCGTTTGCGTTACAATCGAGAATATGACAGGTTTGGATATCGACCAGGGCAGATGAATATCCTTTCTTGGCAAGTATCGCAAGGCGGACGAGTTAACGTCTCGTCGGGCTTGGATTGAATTCTGAAGAAAAAGACGGAAACGGCTGGGCAATTTGACCGGCTTGAATCGCTGTTACATATCAGTTTATGAAAAGTAAAATAAGACCAACAATTTGACTCAATTGCTGCGGCAGCTAATTATTTCATTCGAGATTTCGATCAATTGATCCTCCTTGACCAAGAAAGTCTGATTTATCCTTCGAAATATCTCTCACGGCTCTTGTTGCAAAACTTTGCTTATTCTTCGTCTGGTGTTGATATCAAAGCTTCCGTTTTGAAGCGCTCGATTTGTCCCAACTCGTCAGCGATATCGGACTTCCTCATCATCCCCAGCACTGCAGACCGCCGTAACCGCTCGTCCAAGTCCAGTAACCGTCCGAGAGGTCTCTCAGAGTCTCTAAGAGAGCCTCAAGCTCCTTTCTCCTTTGCTGAAAATCAAAGTGGTGTCTTGGCGACGATGTAGAGGATTCCAGTCGTGACGTCTCAAGAACAGCGCAGTAGATGGAAGAATCAATTCATGGCTGACCAAGCCACTGCTGGTCATCAATCAACAATAGCCAGAGATGCTTCTGCAACCTCTCGGTTGGGAGATTCCAATAACCAGTGTCGACCAGTTAATTCAAAGGTTTGTTTTCCCCCCTTCCTAAGTGTCCTTGATGACAAACTATCCAGAGGCTCTCGACTTCTCGTTTCGATTTGACATCTTCTCATTATGAGTACATCAGTACCTACAAGACCTGGAACGGCTCCCTAACGCCCAACAGGAAAGGAGGCCAAATACAACATACGACACCCGACGGTAGTATCTTGAAATAGCCCGTTCCTCGTTATATTTTACATGACTGACTTGCTGCTCTGCCTCTCAGGTTCATAAAGCGCACCTCAGACATCCCAGCCGCAAGGCAGCACCCTCATAGAGACTCCAGCCTTCGAAAGCAAAGAGCCATACTCGGACTCATAATATTGCCTCTGAACAAGGCAGCCCCTTTTCAATCAGAGTCTACGGCCCAGGATTATCTTCTTCAGTTAAATCCGTTATATTTCTAGGAGACGGTGTTGATTCCCTCAATGCCAGCAACCTCCAGCTCTGGTGAATTATCCTCACCGGATGCTAAGCATAGCTTTTGAGGAACCAGGCGTATCAGCTTTCTTCAACACAAATCAAACATTGTGTCCTGATGATAAAATTGAATCGAATGGTACTAAGATTAAGGTAGAGTTTTGAAAAGGGGTCCCGACATAAAAGACGTCTCAAACTTACTTGCCAAACAGATTCATCACGCTTCTATCACAGTAGTCGTATCTACTTGCATCCTCTTCATCACACCTCTATTGATAAATCCCTCCCCGCCAAGTGTCAAATGTACAGACCCTGACTGCAAAGCAGCATCCTGCCCCGACGGCAGTCTGACTGATGACGTCCCGGCCTGACGTCGAGTCTCATCAACTCCCACAATGCCATTCATCTGCCTCAGGTCCGATCTGGGATCTCCCCGTTCCTTCAACTGACCTCCGATCTGCGCCAAAGCATCTGCGTCAAGAGTCTCCGTCCACGTAGGGGCACTCAGAATGAACCACACCAGCACACAAAGCGCCGTAACTTGAAGACCCATCAGTGCAGTGACAATTATCATCGCCACCAAATCCTTTTTTTGGTTTCATGACTGCAGTTCCCGGGCTGTAGAAGATGGGGCGCTTCTGGGGCAATGAGGCTGCGGTGGTGAGAAGGGCTTCATTTGCAAAGAACATGGCCTTTTCGAGTACTTGTGCGGTGACTTCTTCATTCTTAAGGCCATTGAAATAATAGTAAATCATATCCTGCATTTCCAGACTATGCTGCCGATTTCTTGCAGATGGACTGCACCGGCCCATGTTGTAACTGTCAGGCATCAGTCCAAGCATTGGAAACAACGAGTTGTCACAGATACTGTCGATGGTCTGGTTGTAAGTGTCACGATCAGCAACCTTAGCTGCTTGAAAGAATGACGAATTTCCAAACTTAGCCAGAGCCACCGTCTTGAGTGGACCAGGCACGAGGGGTCCTTGGTAGACATAGCTCGATTGATCGCGATAGTTTTGCAGTTCTTCGTCCGTCATTCTAGTGAGTGATAAGTGTTTAACCAGGGGCAGTCAAAAGACATCATAACTGAATGGGTTACATACTCTGCGGCCGGATACCTGTCACCTGGGAATTCGCTATCCCACTGAGGGCTATTGATGTAATAATTGTTGAAGTCATACTTGAGTTCTCGCCATGAAGGCCACTCGTCACGCAAGGGCCCAGGATTTCCTCCGTTTGCGTTGTTCGGTAGCCGAAACCATCCTCTTCTTGAGACACTGTCGCATCTGAGGACGTAGCTATCGTTATTTCGAAATTGTCCAGAGCTGTCTTGACCTTCAGGAATATTCAATTTCATAGACAACCACAAAGTCTCATTGTGCTCTTGTTTGTTTCGACTTGTGTTCCAAGCCACAGTGTCGTAACTTCTCTCAGCACAAATACCGATATTCAGCCAACCCTCGGAGAAAGACGTCGCGAATGTTTTGTCTCCCTTACACTCTTTCGGGAAGTTTTTGGTCAAGTAACAGTTTGCTGTAGAGTCCATCCTGGCCGCGTGATGTCGATAGACTCCAGTAGCGGTGCCATTGGGGACGGAAGACGCATAATATTGGCGTTTGCCTTTGTCGTATGACGACTCCTGGTAATACCAGTCGAAAGTCCGCCTATTTTCCGTATAGTAATTTGGGCTTTTTCCAAGAGAAGCCTCATCAGACCACAAATTGGTTTGGATATCGCTATTGGCGGAGCTGAGTAGCTTCTGGCTGGTTTTCTTGACGACAAGGTCTTGAGGGCAGAAGTTCAGATCGATGGGCTCCGCGTCCCACACGATGATCTGGGTATTCAGATCCCTGAAAGGAAATTTGCAAGCTCTCGAATCTTGATTGTTGTACGCCGCGGGATGCCCTTTGCACGTCAAAATGGCAATCCTTTCGTCTCTGACCAGGATCGCTCGTATAGGTGGTTGGATAGCGGCTGTTCAGAAAAGGTCAGCATAAGGGGTGTATGGTGCAGGATCAGGGTGTGTTCCTGGACTTACTGACCAAGACGAGCAAACTCGCCAGCCAAATGTAAAGTGACCTTTCCGTGCTCTTAAGCTTGCTCGGATATTTAAAGAGATATTGAGGGCCTAGCCATTCTCTATCTGCCAGCGCAAATAACTGCAACACGCTCAGTTTCTGACCTGGGTTTCGACGCTGGGCGTAGACAACCGCTCCATGGGCAAGGAGGCCAGAAACTACCGGGAGTCCAATAACACCTGAGAGTGCCGTCAGAGAGCTGAGGGCAACGCGCGATCTGTGCTAATTATTCACGTCTCCAGGGGTTGTTGATCCCGCCTGGTTGAAGTATGACTCCTTGTTGATGGGCCTGACCATTAAAACATAAGTGAATATCCACGGTAAGACGAGAATTATGAGATAGAAGACAAAGATCCATAGTGAGCGTTTGTAGTACTGAATGACTTGCTTATCCTTTGCTAAGCTCGAAGATTGTGGTGGCCGATGAGGCTCACCATCTAGATCATTGGTGAGCGTAACCACCGACCTAACTTTAGGACCCATGATGAGTCAAGGGCGCGCATGAGGAGCTGGTACGCAAGCCTGAATATTGACGGGATCTTAGCTTCCTTTTAGCATGAACAAATCGTATATGCCAAGAGCCAAAAACCAGGGGGATTCTCGCCCGGCCATAGCATTGCTGTCCTTGGTGAGCTTAGGCTGCGGCAAAGGTGCGATTTCACGAGGGTTCTTCTTGGCAATCACAAGTTAATTAAAAGCCGCTGTAGAAGATCAGATGTTGGTCGGTTGGCTGTTGCCTTTGGCTAGGGGTGTCCGATTTGTGCATGCTTCCAAGGCAAATACTGTCTCTCAATTGGCTTCGGGTTCCTCATCAAGACCTTGTGGCCATTTGAGCGTACCTAGAAATAAGGATAAAATTGGTTCTGGTACTTTTGTTCTTGGCAGGCCAAATTGTCACACGCAACACTGCGGCGTGGTTTGGATCAGCCAACGTTGAGTAAGGTTTCCATCGTCGGTAAGCGGTTGGGGCCTGGACATGAGTCGCGAAAGATGACATGTCCCAGCTCGTATGTACAACTATCACAATTTTAAAAATCTAGAAATAGAAAGCCGGATTGGTGGAAATCAGGCACCTGAGCTCTTGAGTTTGGAGAATTCCGTTGGCTGAAGTGTGTCGTGGGGCGGTCTTTACGATGCTGATTTTGATTTTGATTGTCCGTGTCATATCTCATCGAGAATTGATTTGCTATGATTCCATCTCGAAGGGAATATGGATGAGCCGAAAGGTGTGTATCTGCTGTCGTAGAAAGGTAGGCATCTTTGTTTCTCGTGCCAAGTCGCGATACGACACGAATCGCGCGTAAGGACGTGGAGGATGGGAAAGAAATGTCTTTGTTGATGAAACACTTGGTCAGTATGTTACACTCATTGTCTCCTATCATTACTCACAGCGAAGCAACAATCACGAGCTCTTCGACTTTCAATGGCAGTGAGGCCGGGTTCTAGGTAGGCACGTCAGTACCCCCCACGAAAGTCGAAACGCATGCGACAGCGTAGAAATGAGGCAGAGGGTAGCGAATAGCAAGTCTTACGTAATTCTAGCGTGTAGAATGTCCGGGTTTCGATCTGGCTGGTCGCTATTGCCTTTTCAGTGTTGAAATGAATTTCGATGAGACGTCCATGTAAAGGAAAGGGTTTGCCACAACCGCTAAGGGTAATTGATAAAGGGAGATGGCCTGCAGGTGGCCGTGCAAGCAGCAAACTGTGACTTAAATTAAGGGATGCTTATACAGTAAAACATCTGAAATTACTATTATTATTGCAAAGCAAAATTATTCATTCACCCAAGTTGCTCTAAAGCAACCTGGTTTGTCGGGATCAAGCAAGTGCAATTACATGGACATCACATTGCCATTCTGCCTACCCTAAGGAGAGTCACCGTCTCAATCTGGGCTCATCAAGATTTAGAGAATAGAGCCTGTATACTTTGGTTATTTTTTGTGAATATATTGAATCCAAAAATACACTGAAATCAAGTCATCTGAAGTTTTTGCTATTCTTCCAAGCCATTTCCAAGCCATTTTCTGAAAGCACAGAATCCATATAGTGAAAGAACTCATATTGCCCGCAGATGCCCATGATTAGTTACCTATGTAGGTATGTTCTCCTAGGCTCCTGCATCTCATAGCCTGATATGTCGGGCCTGGCATCAACAAAGACACAGTCCAGGAAGGTTAAATGCCCACCAGCTTGGTACCTCTCGTCTCAAAATCTATTTCATCCGATGTCAATCTATCCTGTTTCATAGCATCGACATCAACAACGGGGTAACATCTTTATCCAGGCGCCAAATCTCGAGTCTTTCATCGATTATAGAGGTCACAGTGAACGAGTGTTTCTGTGTGTAAGTCATCAACACCCAATTTCTATTTTTACCTCGATCTAAGAAACGGATCTAATCAACAAGACAGACTTCACTGTTGGTGCACCAATCAGCATCTGACAATGTCAGTGGGCCACGCTGAAGTTAAACGAGCCTGGGCTACGGGGTAAGGTACGGGATACGCTACGCCCACTTCGTGTCTAGTCCCAACGCTGATCAACGACACGACACAAACCCAACCCCCATAATTCAACGTCAGCGCCAGCAATTCGACCTCAGCGACGCTTCAATGTGCCGCCAACACTCGAGGTCACGATGCCTTCGCTAGGCTCAGCCCTCGTACGATCTCTGGCACTCGTCGCGGCCTGGACACAAGCCCACACCGAGGCCCAGTCCCACGACCCCAGCGTCATCCCTGACCCAATCGACTTGACCTGCGATGCCCGAACCATCAACTACATCACCCACACCCTGCCCCAAGCTTGCCTCACAAGCTCCTGGACGAGCACTTCTGTGAGCGCAACCCCTTCAGATGCCAACTCGACTTCCGACGCCTCCCCCGACTCGACACAAAGCGATGCGCCACCCCCCAACACACAAAGCGAGTCCCCTTCCCAGTCCCAATCCCAACCCCAACAGTCAGCGTCCACCGCCACTCCCGCCAAAGACGAGTCGGAAGATGCCGCTGCAGATGGCGATGGAGATGGAGATGCAAAGCCTTTCATGTCCTTCGAGGACTGGAAGGCCATGATGTTGAAACAGACAGGGCAGGACCCTCAAAACCTACACAGGAACGCCAAGCCCCGCGACAGGACACCCCCGGATATGGGCTACGGCGGCCTCGGTGAGGAAGATGAGATATCACTGAACTTTGGCAGCTACATGGATGGCACAGAGGAGCAAAATGAGCGCCCTTCAGACCTCCAAGAAGCTAAGAACGAGGGTTCAGGAAAGGATGGCCGTGGTGTTGCAATCCATAGAAACAAAGATGCCGGCAAGACTTGCAAGGAACGATTCTCATACTCGTCCTTTGATGCCGGCGCCACCATTCTCAAGACGAGCCCCGGCGCAAGGAATGCAAAGGCAATTCTCGTCGAGAACAAAGACTCTTACCTACTCTTCGAGTGTAGTGCCAAGGAGAAGTGGTTTATTGTCGAACTGAGCGATGATGTCTACATCGATACCGTCGTCCTCGCCAACTTCGAGTTCTTTTCTAGTATGATCCAAACTTTTACTGTCAGCGTTAGTGACCGGTACCCAGTCAAGAGGGACGAGTGGAAACAGATCGGAGTCTTTCAGGCAGAGAACTCACGAGCTATTCAGCCCTTTTTGGTCGAGAATGCTCGGATCTTCTCCAAGTATGTCCGCATCGACTATCTCACTCATTACGGAAAACAGTACTACTGCCCTGTTTCATTACTTCGAATTCATGGCTCGCGTTTCTTTGCTGCATTCAATGAAGATCGTAACGATGATACGAATGAGGCTGAGGAGGCCAAAGTGACTCCTCAAGCTCTCCCTTCAGGAGAAGAGCCGACGAAGCCCCAAGAACTCGAGAGCCCTCCTGAGCCTGCCAAGCCGAGCTCGATGGAATTAACGCCATTCTGTGAAGTCAACACCGCTTCGCAACTACTTTTTGAGCCATTGTTCTGCTCTGCCTCGCTCAATCAAACCACACAACCAATCTCAAACCCCAGCAGCTCTGCTGAAGTCACCAGCGCTGCACCCACAACCAACTCCCCTGACGAGAGGGCACAAAAGGGAACTTCAACGCCGCACACTCCCCGATCAGAGCACCCTGCAAGCGAAGAGCCCACGGCCTCATCATCTTCCACCACTGCATCTCCAAGCGCCACGCCCGCCGTGTCCCCAACCAGCCCATCCTCCATCTCATCCTCCAGCGTCGAATCCGCATCAAACTCCACCACTTCGGCAGCAGGCACAAAGACGACCGCAACACCATCTTCCTCAGCGTCATCATCTACTCAGAAGCCCTCCCCTGCCAATACTGTTAATGCCAAGAAGGGCTCCACGGGAACGGCCTCTGGCTCACCGGCCTCGCCCACCGTGCAGGAAGGATTCTTCAAGTCCATCTCCAAGCGCCTTACAATCGTTGAAACCAACCTCACACTCTCCCTCAAATACGTCGAGGACCAAGCTCGCCACATGTCCGAGACTCTGCACCGCACAGAGCAGAAGCAACTTTCAAAAACGACACTGTTCCTCGAGAACCTCAACAAGACCGTTCTCGCCGAGCTGCGCTCCGTTCGTGAGCAGTACGACCAGATTTGGCAATCAACGGTCCTGGCTCTGGAGAGTCAGCGCGAGCAGTCCAACCGAGAGATAGTTGCTCTCAGCGCTCGTCTCAACCTCCTGGCCGACGAGGTCGTCTTTCAGAAACGCATGGCCATAGTACAAGCCGTGTTACTCATGTCATGTCTAATCCTCGTCACCTTCTCCCGAGGTGTGCCACTAAATCACCTCGCACCCTTTTCAGATCAGGCTGGTCTCGCTTCCTACGACGGTGCATCATCGGCGGCTCGCGTTCGAGCCATGCATGGTCATGCATATGACGGAGAAGATGCAGCGTTACTGGCAGCCCGTCAGAGAGGCCAATATGCTCCGACATCAAGAGGAGACGACGATGCTACTGAACTACATCGAGGGCCTTTTCCCGACGACATACATCATGATCGTGTTGAATGCGAGCAGCTTTCACCTCCTGCAACGCCAAGATCTTCTGGAGGCTTTTCCTCGTCGTCTGATCTATCGCCCCCCTCCCACGACACAAAACCGAATGTGTTGCGTCGCTCTATCGTACAACCAACCAATTCGCGAAAACCGTTGCCAGCTCTGCCCGAGAATCCATCTTCTCCATGACTGTTGACTGTTAGCTACGTTTTTAAATAGAATCAATAAATGAAAAGCGTCATTGAACTGCATTTGAACTTAAACATCCGTGTCTAGCGTGATCTGATGTCTGTTTAGTGACTATTGCTACAATGTTAAACGTCACAAAGCACACCCCAAGATTCGGCTGATGAAATCTATTCTGCGCTTGCCAAGTACTAGGTATCTACGTGCATCAAGATGCTGCCAGTTGCTGCTACTTAGGAGTAGAGTCAAATGGAGATTGTACCAAAGGAGATCCTGCAGAATAGTCAGACCATTCAAAGGTCTTCGAAAATTTAGTTACGGCCATGCCCAAGACCTCAAGATCTCAAAAGAGAATCAAAAGATCAACCACTCCAAAGCTCAAGATGACTTTTGAAAAAGGATCAAAAATCAAGACAGTCTCCGGGTGATATTTAACGCCCGCTTAGTAGCGGCCGGGACCGCGGTAAGGGATAACACCAGACCCATAAGAAATCTCCTCCAGTTCAGCCAGGCGAGTGCCGCGATCGTACTGGGAATGACGGCGGCGCTGCTCGTCACGGAAGTACTGGCCCGCTGTAGGCGTGAATAGCCCTGTATTAATGAGTGTTAGTGCCCTGTTATTGCGGTTGATTGAAAGGAGCTGCATACCAACATGCTCAGCGTTCTCCACCGAGCGCTTCATCTTCGACTGATTATCAGGGCCAGGGAATGGCTCCTCTTGGCCGACGAGGTTAGGATCATCACTGTGGATGGTGTAGAAAAGCTGCATCTGTTAGTTGATGAGGGTGAATAATGGGCCATGGACAACTGACCTTAGGACGGTAATGCTCGGCCTCGAGCATGACAGACGAGTTTCGGAACTTCTGGACCAGGCAGTCCTTTCCCTGGATAGCTAATGTATGTCAGTGACTGCGCCTCAAGAGGAGGGAGAGGAAAGCTTACTCGCATAGGAGATCTCGGCGACCTTGTCCGAGCGGAAGCAGTTCCAGCGTTTGTTGGCTCGTGCCTGGAAGAACTAAACAGAAGTTAGCACGTCATCAAGATGGGAATACTCTCAACGGTGACTGACGTCGATGATGTACTCGGCTTTGACGAAGTTGATGAACGCATAGCCGACGCTAGGGAATGGTCAGTATTCGAGCTAGGTATTGCTGGAGGTTGTACTTACTTGCAATCGTTGGCAAAGTCAATTCGCAAGTACATAAAGTCATAGCGACCAAAAGAGGAAACATCGACAATCTTCTTCAGGAGCGGCTGGTCCACCTTGTTCGGAATGTTACGAAGCATGATCTATCAAGATGTCAGTGCTGATGGTGATGCAAGGGAGGGTGGTAGGACTTACTGTCGTACGGACATCCCGTCCGGCGATGAGTTCATTAAGGTCGACGATGTTGTTCAATCCTCGAGAACCCCGGCCATAGCGACCCGCACCTCGTCGCGGGTCAAACCGCCAGAAGCCGTTGGGTACCGCGAACCCAGCATCCCTCTGCGATACGATGTTGTTGGTAGGGGGCCCAAAATGCTGACCCGTGAATGGCTGCTGCTGCAAGGTAGGTGGGAAAGGCATGTTGGCAGCGCCAGCTGCCGCAAAGGGGTTCCCCTGAGGGGCGTTCATAGCGAAGAAGGACTGGTACCGGCCACGATCGACGCCTCGAGGGGCTTGGTGGATTGCCATGTTGCTCATGGTACCGGCAAGCTGTTCGTCAACCGTAACTACACTGCCGATGTCCTCTGGCTTAGACAGAGTGATGACAACACCCTGACCAGGTTAGAGAACACAATCTAGAAGAACGGGGCTGAAGACGGGGCTTATGGGGAGAGGAGAAGGGAAGATAAATGAGGAGAGATAAAAAGGAGGAGAATATGATGGGGAAAAACTTACGCCGGTGGTAATGCCGTTACCAAAAGCCTTGTACGCGATGAAGGCGTCGGCAGCCTTGCAAAACTGAGCGACACCGCGGAAGGCTCCGTTGGGGAAACTCAAATGTCTGATCAGCGCAAAAAGCTGACCGTAGACGTTCAGGGCTCGCTGGGCAATCTCGTCGACATGAGCGGGATCGATGATAGCAAAGTTGAGGACGTTGACCTCGATGCTGAGCTGTCTAAGCTCGGAGAATCGGACAAGGCCAAGGTCCAGCTGCCGAATATAGTTAGCAAAAGAATGAAGAGATGAGATGAAGAGAGAAACTTACGCGCTCAGGCCGGATCTTCACGTACGCAGTGAACCAGCCCTTGGGAGCCTTGCGAATAGCGTAGAAGGCCCAGGCGGCATCACGGAGGTCTTCGAAGACGACGTACACATGCCCTCCAGTAGTCTCCAAGTTGCGTCCGCCGTGGAACCTGACTCCCTTCTGGGTGAGCTCCTATAAACTCGTCAATACATTTTGCATTTCCCTCGATGACAAATAATACTTACGGTAATGAAGTTACCAAGATCCACAATAGACGGGGTGGGAGTGTCGCACACCTCGATCCGGTGAGAGATATCCATATCCTGGCTCAGAGCGCCAGCGACAGTGGGACTACCCTCTGGGTAGAACACGAGTGCATTCTTCCCCTTGAATCTCTGGCCGATAGGCTGGAAAGAGGAAGCCGTGGCCGAAAGAGTGCTACCCTGAGCAAGGCCACCATCGACAAAGGGGTCCTCGGAGGCTTGGCTTTGGCCAACATAGTTGTTGCCCTGGACGGAGGTACCCTGGGAACTCTCGGCAGGAGAGAAGACAGTGATCTGGGTGTTTGGAGTACCCTGGATCGAGTCAGAAGCTCCCTCAGCAGGAGAAGACATGTTTGCATAGGCACGATGGCCCACGTGAGAAGACATGTTGTCGATGGAGGAAGACAAGATGCCACAACAAAATGATGAGTAGATGAAAGCTGAAGTTTGACTTGTATACGTGCTTCACAAGAAGCTGAAAGAGAAGAAGAAATGCGACCGAGATCAAAACCCAAAGATCCTGTTCCACATCCAAGTTGGATAGTGAAGTCGGAATGATGTTGAGGTGGGTGAAGAAGAAAGGAAGAGAGGGAGGAGTGGAAGGAAAGTTGGGAGCGACTTGGGTAGGAGGGGAATCCCTGAGTGGGGCTGCCTCAGGGCAAGTTGAGAATTGGCAGGAATAATGGCAGGAGCAGACGGGTGGGTTGCAGGCCAAGTTAGAGGAGAAGCTAGCCTCAGGGGCCTAAGTTGTAGGGACGTAGTTGGCGAACTTATTGGTCGACAGAGACTCAGGGGATGAAACCCACGTGGAATAGGGACATATCAACAGTGCATTTCCCCTAGTAAACTCATCCAACCCCCTATTATGTCTGATATATATGCATCTGAGTCCCTGAATCTCAACGACTAACGCGTCTCAACCTCTTGCTACCCCGGCAACGGCTTCTCTCCTCTCCTTGATTCACGAGGCTATTCCTGCATAGCTAATTTCGTTCTCCTTCTCTGGATTAATGTGTGTGCGAGTTGTGCTTCGCTTGATCTCGTGAGGTCTCGTGATATCACGATGTTGAACTCCCAGGTTGACACCGATGATCGGTCCTTGGGCCTCCCTACCCCGCTCAAGACTCCGAAGATTTGACTACCTACCTTGATACATCCCTTGAGACTGCATATCTCTATAATCATGATGCCGCCGTGGTGTTGAGGCCTTTCGTGATGGTGATCCGTATAATGTACATATATATATGCTCGCCTGTGACTCCACGATGATGCTTCCAACAAGCGTGCACTTTTGAAACAAACTATCCTAGCTCGTTCTCTGGTATTTACTGTATACTAAAAAGTGATATTTGTATTTGTCGATACGCTGTGTTGGTGTTTCGGTTGTCGAGTGTCTGGCGGTGCGAGCGAGGTTATTCACAACGCTGGGCCCCTGGGACTCGCTGCCAGAACTACCCCTCCACTAAGTCCATGCAACCTGTACGTCATTTGTAGTACAGGCCCCCTATAACATTCCATTTCGCCCTAATGATAGTAAATTTGATGCTATCCAGGCATTGCGTTCTTTGTCTAATATCAAAGTGTTTGCCCCGGTCTTTGGGTCATGGTCCTTGATTTCCTATATTCCTTTGATACTAGCAACAATCAACGGTACCTGGCCTTGTCCAACCAGTCAAACTATATCAGCACGCAGAATATTGACTTCCTTTTGCTTCTGTCTTATTTTGCATGATGGAATTCATGTTTGATGGTGATGGTGGTGACTGGTGTCCCAATATTGGTGCGTGTCCCATGTCAGGAGCCCGCTACAGAAGACACAACATCTCAGGTACATTCAAGACAGGTCTTTCTAGTTTCATAAGCTTCTTACTCATACTGATCGTCTCATGAGATGCAGGTAATTATAAGATACATGCAAGACGGTACAAAGACGACATCCGAAGAAAGATCAAGCAGCAACCTCTGCGGTACCGCTTCCTCGGCCATACACAATGCTGCAGCAGCGCCATAGCCAGTTCTAAACTATCTCTTCTCTTTGCCGCCAGACGTATTGGATGATGTAGGAACAAGGGCTAATTTGTCCAAGGTGGGGGGGGGGGGG